>LPNX010656714.1:144514-209201 GCA_001517045.1 Pseudotsuga menziesii
GCATGGTAAATCCCAAGGAATCAAATCTACTTTATTCCTGGCCTCCTAGGCGCCCTTCTACTTTTTCTTCTTTATTCCCTTCTTTTTCAGTGTTTTAAGGCAAATGGAAAAGCTAGACTAGGTGAGGTGAACTAGTTTTTTGTCCTCTTCATCCTCCACTCTTTTCTCCTTGCAAAAGCATGAATGAGATTCCATTCCACCACTCTTTAGCTTGCCTAAGCCATTTTTCCAATTCGTGAACTCCATGACATATTTGGGATCATCTTTTTACACCTATGGGGGATTTGCTTAATTTTAGTAAGCATGCTTTATGCTAGATTCAAATTGCTCCTCATGCATTCAAATCCCTGATGTATGTTATTTATTTAGAAACCTATTATTTTACAGGGTTGGCTAATGTACACTGATTTAATATAGTTTAGTGTTCAGCTCCAATTCCAGCCTCTTTTGTGAGTGATTTTGCATGATCAATTGTTAATTGTTGTGAGTAAAATTAATCTATCACTGGGTTCAATTTCCACAGTCCATTATTGCTAGAACTTGTGCTTGATTCTGCATCCCTTTGTCCCTTGGAGCACTTTTTTGTTCTTCCCAAGCTTTCCCTTTGCTTGTGAGCTTGCTATTGAGAGATGGAGGATTGAAGTGGTGGAGGCCCAAGTGGGGGACTCAGTTTCTTCGATTCGCAGACGTGCCGACAGAGGTTGTATTCATTGTAATCTCTGATTTTATATTAATAGAAATATCTTTTCCTATCCAATAATGTGTATTTGAATGAATATTTGATCCATGGATGATTTCAAATGCTTATATGTTATTGATTATATATGTTAGAGTAGGTCTAACATGATTATATATATCATTCTTGTCTTGTTTATTGAATGTTGATGAAGCAATTTATCAATTCAAGCTGGAGTTGGAAAGCTCAACGGGGATCTACATCAACCATCCAAAATAAGGTACAAATTGAGATCCTTTAGTGTTAGATATTTGGTTTCTCTTGCATATAGGAAAGGATTTAATTCTGGAGTCAAGTTGTCTGTTGTGGTACCCCAAGCCATAGGAATTTCTCTCTGCAACAGAATTGGCGACTCCGCTAGGGACGTTCGTTGTTTTTCTTTGGGGTTTGGAGGCATAATGTGCTTGATATTCTTGACTTGCTCTTTGTTTCTCCTTGTTTATGTGTTTCATTTTATAGTATGTTCATCCATTGACACTCCCCTTTATTGGTTTGACCCTTGGCCTACTTTTTACCAATGTCTTCTCTATATACGCAGGTTTTTGGCTAAAATTCATGTACATACATGGATTTTTGGCCAAAAGTCGTGTATACACGTAGGTTTTTGGCCAAAATCCACGTATACATGCATATTTTTGGCCAAAAGTTGTGTATATACGTAGCTGTTCTTTAAACAGTCGCGTACATCATCCCTTTTGGTCATTTTTATGTTATGGGAAATTGTTGGGTGGGTTGTGAGTGTGGTTGGGTATTTCTTGGGTCTGATGTTATCTGTTGGATGCTTCTTTTGTGACCAGAGACCGCTTTTTCATTGATTTTTCTTTGGAAGTAGTTTTAGTCATTTATCCTTTTTGTTTTTTCATTAGTGCATTACTCTTTTTTGTCTCGGTGTCTTCCTGGGCTTGTGTTTTATACTTGCTGCAGAGACTGACAGTTTTAGATGACTTTTATTGCATTTTTCATTCTTTTATATTGAAAAATACAAGGTAGTTGCATTTTTTCCATAAGGATTTGAGGAGGTACTTGCATTGGATTTCTTGGATGAGAGTTTTATTTAGGCTTTCATATAGGAAGGATTGCATTGACATCGAAGGAATGATTTTTTATGCATCTCATGTAGTGCTGTTGAGGCCCCAAAATTCGCAGGCGACAATAGTAAAGGATTCTCCCCAATCAACGTTCCCAACTATCCCATTGACTATTTGGTGTAGGGAATCCATCCGGTTTGCGGTCCGGCTACCGTAGGTCAAGCAACAAATGAAGGGTTTACCGGTTGCGGCCTGGTCCACTGAGTTTTTTGCATTTTGACTTAAATTATGAAATGCAGGTGCCTAACTAACAATGCAGGGTGATAAAACGCAGGGAGCAGTCACAATGTGATGCGTGGATTCTTACCTCTCGTCTTAAGGCTCACAAACATTCAAATCACATACGACAAGAAAATAAACTACTTATATAAACTATCCCTAGGGAGCAGAATAAGCATTTATTGGTGAGTAATACATTTTGTACGTGCATAATGAAGAATTATAGATAGTTGATACTTCATTCAAGACACACGAACAATTACAGATATTTAAACAACCAGATAGCTAATCGTTTTATGAACAACACTTATTACTCACAGTGGAAAGCACCATAACATATACTGAAGAACATTCAACAAGAACATAGGTTTAGGAAGTCAAACACTCTCACAGCAAATGAAACACAGCTGAAAATGAAATAGTTCCTCCTCAACATTATTCATTTAGTCGCATTGATACATTCCACATTTCACTTTCTCGAACGGGAAAAATTTGTAGTTCCTCATTGTAAAACGAAATAGTTCCTCTTACAAAGAAATGGTTTACCAATCTTTTCCAGGGGAAAAGCCCTTGTTCAGTTCAACTTTCGAATATTTAAACTACAATTACAGAGCGTTTCATTTTCCCTCAGATGCATGGTCTTTCAGTTTCTCAAATGCTTCACATTCCTATATCTTGTCAGTATGCAATCATGGGCCCCTTGGTAACTGATCAGTTTTGGGTTCGCGCCTTTATGGCTCCATATTTCATCCTCCACTCTCTTGGTTTCAGGCACACTTCCGCCGAACGGGTCCGTCTTTCTCTGCACCTCGGTAGATTGACTGCCTTCTTCAAAAACACCTGCCATCAGTTGACAAGTATCATTCAAGATAGCAAATATTAACAATCAGAAAATGACTATTCCACCAGGCAAAGGCAAGGCGCACCTCCAGCGGGTTTGACAAACCTAGCCTACGATGGTCAACAGTAAACTTACTAGCGGGAAAACCTAAAGTCATCAATCGGAAAGAAATAAGATCGGAGGTCACAAGAATCTCCCAGCCGCAACGCCGGGCGAGGCATAAGTTGTGGATAAGCGAATGTGGGCAAGAGGGGCTTTGAATCGGAAGTCGGGCGGTTTTCCATTTTGGTGGTGAGAACACTTTTCCCGCCGCAACGGCGGAAAGGTAGAGGCTTTAGGAACGCGACGAAAAGGCGGGAAAAGTCAATCGAAAAACGGACGGCTTTGACATCGGACGAATAAACGACTTCAGAGCCGCAACGGCAGAGGGGATAAAACTTCACAGCTTCCAATCTAACATAAAATTTACGCCCAATCACAGAAAACTAAGTGTTCAAGAGCTCAACATAGCAACGACCAGACTAAAAAAAATCTCAGAGACCATGGCTTACATAAAAGGCAATTAATCTGACCAAACTCTTGCTATTGAAACCACATTCACCTCGGCGATCTACAATAAAATATTAACAAAAAACGTGCTCTGGAGAGATAGGATGTGAATCAATCATTAGAAATGACCAAAGCTATGGCCAGACCAGACCTTCATGGATCACACGAAATCAAACAACTCTAAGTGATAAGGAGGGACCCCAAAATTTAAGAAATTAGGGGGAGAAATGTTGCAGCTGCAACAACTGGTGATTTCCTGGTGAACCTAGATCTCTGGGCGATCAGCCTTTGAGTGACAGACTGTTTAACAACCAAAAGCATCATATTGAATTATTCCAACAATATGGATTTCTTAAATGACAGCAGTGTGTACCCTTAATCATTGATGGCAGTCCAATTAGGGAGAGTGGAAACCAAAATCGTCAGGTCCAGATAACTATGCTGAGGTCGGAGGATGAATTTCATTATTACCGTTGTCTTCAGGTGGCTAAAAGCTTTAGACACCATAGGATTGGAGTATGTGGTAAACAAAATATTCGTTTGTTCCTCATTCCCATGCCATTTCACACTTTTCTTATGCTTTCGGACTTTTGTCCTATTCCATATGAGTTTGCTTACATGCCTTTCTTACTGAACTTTGATTCATGATCCTCTATCCCATAGTGTCCTTTTGTGTGAGTGGTGTACTTCAAGTTCAAACCCATGGACGGAGAGGATCTTTCGGCAATTAAGTATTTGTAAATCAGCTCCTGCTTTGATTTATGATGCTTTCATAGGAGTTTTTTGACTCTTTATTCACCTTTTGGCATTTGTTTCTTGGAATGGGATCATTTATATTTAATACACTGTTTGCCTTGCTCCTTTCCATGGGTCCTTTGCTGTTGCTCCTTAGGACATTTTAAATGTGACGTGGATGGGGCCTTGACATAGTAACCCGGACTTCTCGAATCTGGTTTATTTCACCGGGATTAATCAGGACTTCAATGCACATAGAGTTCTTCGAGAAAACTGCTATACTGGAGGAAATTCTTTCATATAAATTAGCAACATGCAGTCTGACACCAAAACGTTTATCAAACCCAAAAATTTCGGATGTTCCCCGTGCAACTACATGTTCGTCCCTTTTATTGAAATCAAGAAACTCAAAATAAAGCAAACTGAAAAACATGACTCAAAGACAGCTAAAAGACTTATTTATATACAAGGCAAAAAACTCATCGAAAATCAAGAAAAATAAGGCTTGAGAACCAAACCATTCACTGGTAAATTCTCTTCCCACCCCTCCAGATCCTGCAGTTTATAAGTAGAAGGACCAAGCTTTGCTGAAATCTGAAAAGGGCCTATCCACAACTGTTGGAACTTAGTATGTTTTCCTTTCTCATCATGGGCATGATCCCATTTGAGGACTAAGTCTCCTACTTCAAAGTCTTTTGTCCCAGCTTTATGCTTGTTAAACCATTTCTTAACTGAATCTTGTTGTAGCTTAAAGCGTTCTTTGGCTTTAGATCTAGCCTCCTCTGCTTTCAGGAGATTATATATTCTTATTTGTAAAATTCATCATCTAATCCCCTAGACTCTTGAGCTAGTATGGAAGATGGTAGCATGATATTGGGAGGGAGGATGGATTCTTTACCATAGACAAGGGTATAGGGTGACACTCCTATAGCAGAATTGGGGGTGACTCTGTCCACCCATAGGGCATTGGGTAAGGCTGAGTGCCAACTCCTCTGGTTTTCTATTACAGTCTTCTTCAAAATTCTAATCAGGTTTTTATTAGAGGACTCAGCCAGGCCATTTCCTTGTGGATAATAGTTAGCAGAATAATGCAATTTTATTCCTTTATCATGAGCAAATGCAGTCAATTTGATCAATGAAAAGTATTTAGCATTATCAAAAACTAACGAAACTGGAACTCCAAACCTGGTCATGATATGATCTTGTAGGAAGCTGATGACTTCGTCTTCATTTATCTTGCGCAGTGGGATAGCTTCGACCCAGCGAGTGAAATAATCAGTCGCAGTAAGAATGTACTTGTGCCGCAGGGACGAATTTGGCTTTATTTCTCCGATAATGTCCAGCCCCCATTGCTCAAACGGTTTCGTGATCATCACAGGCTTTAGGGGTGCTGCTGCTTTAGGCTGTCTTCCACCACACCTTTGGCAAATATCACACTTTCTGACGTGTGCGTGCGCATCCTTGAAGAGTGTAGGCTAGTAATAACCAGCTCTGAGGACCTTGTGGGCTGTAGTGTCCCTTGAATAATGTCCCCCAGCCGGACCATCATGTAATTCAGACATTACTTTCTTGGCATTTTCTTTCTCTAAGCATCTCAAAAGGACTCCATCGTAGTTTTTCCTGAATAATATTCCTTCAATAAGTTGATAGGAGGATGATTTAAGACATAACGCCCTTCTTTGCTTGGTATTCCAATGTTCTGGTAGCAACCCTGACTGTAATTAATGTACCAGGTCTCTATACCAAGACTTGGGAGCTGTAAACAAAGGGAATACATCCATTACATGTAATTCAGCATCATCTTCCCAGGCTTGTTCTTCATTGTTCCCACTTTTAGTCATCACTTTGCATAACCCTTGACCTTTGACTATAGAGGCTGGCTTGAATTCCAGGTCATATTCTTGAAGAGCGGTTACCCAGTTGCCCCTCCTTTCTCCTAACTCTTTCTGTATGAGAAGGGATCTTACAGCTGGGTAGGGAACTATTACCTTGGTTCAATTCTTTAATATATAAGGCCTGAATTGCTTCACTACCTTAAATACTACATAAGCTTGCTTATCAATAGCTGGATAATTTAACTCAGCCCCCTACAGACTAGTACTCATAAAGGTGATTGGGAATTCATCCCCCCCGTCTTCCTTTTGCGTGAGTACAGCTGCCAGCAAATCATCGAATGCAAATGTATACATAATAAAGTCTTTATCAAAGTTAGGGCATCTCAAGGAGGGAGCGTGTGCAACAACATTTTTAATCTTGTTGAAAGCGTCCTTCTCAATATCAGTCCACTTAAATTGTGCATTTTGTTTGACCATCTGCTATAGTTGTTTGACAGTCTGAGCAAAATCAGGTACAAACCTTCGTACAAAATTTATGGTTCCCATAAACGATTGCATTCCCTTTTTATTATGGGGCATGGGAATTTGTTCAATGGCCTTAATTCTGTCGGGGTCTATAGGTATACCCTTCTTTGAAACTATGTGCCCCAGTAATTTTCCCTCAGTGACGGCGAACACGCACTTCTTAGGATTGAGGGAGATGCCATATTTTCGACAACGTTCGAAAATTTGCTTTAGGTGAAAAGCGTTCTCTCCTCTTTTCTTTGAGAATATTGTAATGTCATCAAGGTACACCATAGCACTTCATCCAATTAGTCCGTGGAAGGCTATGTCCATAGCTCTATGAAATGTTGCACCAGCATTAATCAGTCTAAAGGGCATCCTTATATAGGCAAAAGTTCCCCATTTTGTCCTGAACATTGTCTTTAATCTGTCTTCTTCGGCTACCAACACTTGATTGTAGCCAGAGAACCCGTCTAATAATGAAAACAGTTCGGAACCTGAAACCATTTGTAGCAGCTGCTCCATGGGTGGCACAGGATAGTTATCTTTATCCGATGCGCGGTTTAAGTTCCTGAAATCCACACACAGTCTGATTTCTCCTGACTTCTTTCTGACCGGTACCAGATTTGATACCCACTCAGAGTGTCTGAATTTAAAAATGATTCTCGCATCCAACAATTTCTTTAACTCACTCTGAATCAGTGGTTCCAGTTTTGGATGCATTTTCCTCAAGGGCTGCTGATATGGCTTGACTCTCGCCTTGATGGGAATAATGTGCTTGATGATGCTAGTATTGTATGTCTTTAACTCTTGGTACGTCTAGGAAAAGACATATTTGTATTGTTTAAATAGGCTGATGAACTTGTCTCTCTCTGTCGGCAAACAACATTTGCCGAGATTCGCGAGCTTAGGTACCGTTTCAGTCCCCAAATTTATCAGCTCGAACTGTAGAGTTGAGCTGTGAGTCTTCACGTTAGCGGGTCTCCTAAACTTTTCATTCAAGTCAAACATCTTTTCTAATGTTCTGACCCCTTTAGGGATGAAATTATCAAATTTCATCTCAGCCTAGTGTTCTTCATCATCAATAATCGCTCCTTTAAATATCTCGTCATTTGTTAAACATTCTATAATTTGCTGGTCATCATCGAATATGTGCATATTGGTAATCATATCAGGTACTGAAGGCCTGAAAAGCAATTCAACAGTACATCGATTATTTGAGGGCACAAGCCTATCGGCCGAAGTAGCTAATAAGTCAGCTGTTGCGTTTTTAATCCTTGGGATTGAAATAATGTTGAATGCATTAAAACATTTAAGAAGGTCCAATACCTCATTTTGGTAAGCTTTTAGGTGAGGAGAAATACAGTGGATTTGATTCCGGACTTGTTTCACAATAATTTCAGAATCCCCAAAAACTATTAAATTACTTACCTTCAAGTAAATCGCTTTCTTGAGTCCTTGCACCAGTGCTTCATACTCAGCTGTATTATTAGTACATTCAAACTCTAATCTACATGAAAGGAAATGTTTATTCTTCTGTGGGTCAATCAGGACACATCCGGCCCCTGACCCTTCTAATGTCTTAGATCCATCGAAAAATAAAGTCCAAAAATCATTAACTACTGAAAATGAATCTACTCCTACTGCTAAGTCTACTATTTTACACTCAATCTCGCCAGCCTGTGAGAATCGAAGGAGATCAGGCTAGGTATCAGATGGGTTGACGGCTTCTTCTGATTGATAATTTCCTGGTTCCAACTCAAGAAAATAATTTCCCAATACAGAATCCACAGGTATATTCTTCTCATTCAGTTGGGTAACATTGTACTTCATGTGGGGTTCTCTTAGAATCTTGATTTGGTTTGGAATCCCCTTGTACGGAAACCATAGGTGCGACCAATCTGAAGCAAAATATCCATTTAATTTGGCTGACCACTCTCTACTCAGGACCAGACCGTAAGCGTCTGGTATATCAGCTACTATGATGTTAATAACTTGGCATACTTTGTCATTGGAAGCCAGATGGATTAGGACGTCTTTCATCTCACCAATTACTTTAACGTTTGTCCTATCCAACTGAACCACCTTCCACGTGGTCGAATTTGGCTTCCCATTTATCTTCTTACATACTGATATGGGCATGACATTAATGGACGCCCCCAAATCTACCAGACAATTGTGCACGTTATGATTAAAAATTTCAAACGTTAGGAGGAAAGGTAAATGTTTAGCTTTAGACTCACCTCCGACGCTGGTTTCTCCTATTTCTTCTTCGTCCTGAGTTTGATTGTCAGCGGGAATCTTGTCATCTGTTGCTTCAAGCGCTTTCAACAATCTCTCTTTTTGATGCATCACTTTGCACATTTCGAATAATGGAACATTTGATTTCACCTTTTTCAAATCCTCCACAATGTCATAATTCATCAGCTGTCCAATTGGATGTGGTTTGTCAGTATTTCCTTCACTTGGCTTGGCTGTTGTATCATCCTGTCTAGGGCTTTGGCTGGTAATCGTGAATTCTAGAATCTCATCAGCCAAAGCTTTATTTTGAAACTTCTTCCTAACATTTCTCTGCAGCCTTCTGATCTTTGGAAGAATAAGACTGTCGTCCTTAACCGTTCCTTGGCTTCTTGTGGCCATGTTGGTTTCCATAATTCCATGGTATCTCTGAGTGCTTCCTTATTCAACATCAAATAATGAGACCGAGTTCCATAATTCCAAGGTCTCCTTTTCCTGATCTTCGTTGGACGTAGAGGCAGAATTTTCTTTTTTTTCTTCATCTCCCTCTTCTGTTAACCTAGAATCTAACAGTTGATTCATCACTAGCGTCATAGAATTTATCCATTGCGGACAATTCTTTTCAGAGTGCGGCTGCTGGTGGAAAGTGCAGAAATTATCCATGCCGACCTCTGTTAGATTCATGGACGCAGCATTGTGAGGAGGAGGATTAGAATGATCCTTATCTTCTCTTTTCTTATAATACGGCTTATAAAACCTTTGTGCCTCCTTTTATTTTTCCATATCTATGATCTTGTTGGAAAGCTTATGCATCATCTTGGACATATTTTCTAGATCTGGTGACTTTTCTTCCTTAAGCTTAGCGAACAATAAGGCTTTTCTCCCCACGCTTTTCTCTCCTGATTGTTCTGGATAATCTTCAATACTTTCTCTTTCCGCTTCCACCGCTTCTGCCTCTTCGTAGGTCTCTTTCAGAGTAGGCTTGGCCCTTCCTTTCGCAAACATGGCCAAATTTGGACCCAAAGCTGAAGTATAGTACTCAATCAGTACTTTGTCTGAAGGCTTATCTGTTTCAGAGAAGTTCTTAAGATATGCTGCAAACCTTTGTGTGAAACTGTGCACTTTTTCCTTTTTCTCTTTCTTTAATGCACACAATCCTTTCATAAGGGCAGCATGAGTCTTTTGGGTCGCATACTTGCTTCTAAAAATCCTCTCAAAGGTGTTCCAGTCCGAAATCGAGTTAGCAGGAAACCCAAAATACCATGAAGTTGCAGCTCCTTTAAGTGTATGTGGGAAAAGTCGACATACTACATCTTCATGCTCCCCAGCCCTTAAACCTTCTATTTCCAAGTAGAAACTCTGCAGATGATCATCCACTAGAATCTTCTCATTGGGGTCAAATTTAGGAAGCAATTTTTCGAAGGATTGGGGTAAGTCATGTAATGGAGGTGTTAGATTTAGAGGTGATCTGGCTCTCCATGCAGGTGGTGGATTTGGTGGGTTGGGGGGTTGGTTTGCATTTACACCAGCCATGAGTCGGGGTGGAGAGTGAGGGGGTGAACCAACAGGAGTTTGAGCAGGAGAACTGTAAGGGGTATCTGGGCCTTCTTGGTTCAAAGGTAATTCAACCTCCTGCAGAGCAGTCTCTACAAGTTCTTTCCAGTCTCCCACCAACACTGAATCTTCTGCTATAGGACGGTCTTTCTTCTTGTATTTGCTTCTAGGTAAGTCAGGAATAATTGGAAATCCTCCAAGCTTCTTTACATATGCCCGGGTGTGCCTTCTTTGGTCGTTAACCACTTTGTTACCAACAGCGTATAGATGTTCTCTGTTTTCTTCCGGGGTTGGATTATGGAACCCACTTCTTTCGAAACTGTCACCTGTGGAAAATTATTGGGAAAACGGGTTTCCTCGGCCAGCCATGCACCGGAGACCCTCCTTCTAGCGCCAATTCTGTTGAGGCCCCGAAATTCGCAGGTGACAACAGTAAAGGATTCTCCCCAATCAACATTCCCAACTAGCCCGTTGACTGTTTGGTGTAGGGAATCCATCCGGTTTGTGGTCCGGCTATCGTAGGTCAAGCAACAAATGAAGGGTTTATCGGTTGCAGCCTGATCCACCAATTTTTTTGCATTTTGACTTAAATTATGAAATGCAGGTGCCTAACTAACAATGCAGGGTGATAAAACACAGGGAGCAGTCACAATGTGATGCGCAGGTTCTTACCTCTCGTCTTAAGGCTCACAAACATTCAAATCACATACAACAAGAAAATAAACTACTTATCTAAACTATCCCTAGGGAGCAGAATTAGCATTTATTGGTGAGTAATACATTTTGTACGTGCATAATGAAGAATTACAGATAGCTGATACTTCATTCAAGACGCATGAACAATTACAGATATTTAAACAACCAGATAGCTAATTGTTTTATGAACAGCACTTATTACTCACAGTGGAAAACATCATAACATATACTGAAGAACATTCAACAAGAACATAGGTTCAGGAAGTCAAAAACTCTCACAGCAAATGAAACACAACTGAAAATGAAATAGTTCCTCTTCAACATTATTCATTTAGTTGCATTGATACATTCCACATTTCGCTTTTTCGAACGGGAAAAATTTGCAGTTCCTCATTGTAAAACGAAATAGTTCCTCTTACAAAGAAATGGTTTACCAGTCTTTTCCAGGGGAAAAGCCCTTGTTCAGTTCAACTTTCGAATATTTAAACTACAATTACAGAGCGTTTCGTTTTCCCCCAGACGTATGGTCTTTCAGTTTCTCAAACGCTTCACATTCCTATATCTTGTCAGTATGCAATCATGGGTCCCTTGGTAACTGATCAGTTTTGGGTTCGCACCTTTACGGCTCCCGATTTCGTCCTCCACTCTCCTGGTTTCAGGCACACTTCCGCTGAACGGGTCCGTCTTTCTCTGCACCCCGGTAGATTGACCGCCTTCTTAAAAAACGCCTGCCATCAGTCGACAAGTATCATTCAAGATAGCAAATATTAACAATCAGAAAACGACTATTCCACCAGGAAAAGGCAAGGCACACCTCCAGCGGGTTTGACAAACCTAGCCTACGATGGTCAACAGTAAAATTACTGGCAGTAAAACCTAAATTCAGTAATCAGAAAGAAATAAGATCAGAGGTCACAAGAATCTCCCAGCCGCAACACCGGGCGAGGCATAAGTTGTGGATAAGCGAACGCGGGCAAGAGGGGCTTTGAATCGGAAGTCGGGTGGTTTTCTGTTTCAGTGGTGAGAAAAATTTTCCTGCCGCAACGGCAGAAAGGTAGAGGCTTTAGGCACGCAATGAAAAGGCAGGAAAAGTCAATCAGAAAACGGACGGCTTTGACATCGGACGAATAAACGACTTCGGAGCCACAACGGCGGAGGGGCTGAAACTTCACAGCTTTCAATCTAACATAAAATTTACGCCCGATCACAGAAAAATAAGAGTTCAAGAGCTCAACACAGCAGCGACCAGACTAAAAAAAATCTCAGAGACCACAGCTTACATAAAAGGAAACTGATCTGACCAAACTCTGGCTATTGAAACCACATTCACCTCGGTGATCTACAATAAAATCTTAACAAAAAATGTGCTTTGGAGAGACAGGCTATGAATCAATCATTAGAAACGACCAAAGCTATGGCCAGACCAGACCTTCATGGATCACATGAAATCAAACAACTCTAAGTGATAAGGAGGGACCCCAAAATTTAAGAAATTAGGGGGAGAAATGTTGCAGCTGCAACAAGTGGCATACCTTGTTTTTCATTTGACAAAGATTGCACTTAGCATTGTTTTTTATGGTGTGCATATTTATTTCACTGCTGAGTCATAATTTCATTAGTTGCACGGCCATTTCCCTTTGAGTAATTACAGCCAATAAAATCAACGCTTAATTAAAATGGATTACACTATTTTCTTTGATAGGGTACACCAACAAGATTAGGTTTTAGGGTCTTGGAATAGTTCATTGCGAGTAAATTCTCCAAGACCACTAAACAACAACATGTATGTGTCTGTCCAAGTGAGAGTGTGAAATTCCTTGGTATAATTAGTGTTTCTTAGGATCCTCCTCTTACAAGGGAGTTAAGCACGAGGCAGTGTGAGTGGTTATTGATTGGGATGACCCCTAGTCATAACTGAGTAGCACTGGAGATATTTCCAGGATTGTATTCGTATCTGGGGGCTCTTTTGAGAGTTTCAGGCTTTGATACCCTGCCCATATGGTCGATCCCGCCTATTACTATCTGCCTAAGCATTGGTTATATTGAGGTGACCTTAGTTTCCTTACCTAGGTTATCGAGGGGGTACTTCACAGAGGTTATTCTGCAGGTGTCTCGGCTAGGTAGAGGTCGGACAGCATAGTCGCTTTATGCGTTGAAGTTGAGGGCCACTATAATTGGTTACGTACCTTCGCTTGTAGTGTATGGGAGTTACGAGCCTCTCCTAGGCGAGACATACCTGCTTCATTCAGGAGCTCACATATCCTCCCCTTGGTTTTCTTGTATTTTGGATGTAGATTTTCTTAGGAGTGTGCTCTTTGTGCCCTAGTTGTCCTTTGGGATCGTGATTACTTGAGTATATTTATGCTCTCTTGAGTTTGGGTCCTTTTATTTTTACCATGCCTGGTATCCTATCACCCATCCTTGGTCCTAGTACGGACCCTGGTGTCAGAATTGGGGGCATCATAGCCCCTTACCGTGCTCATAGATTTGGGAATGGTCATATTCCATCCTCTACTCCATTTGTGGAGGATTTTTATTCCCTTCGCTCGGTCTTTACACCAATGGCCACCCTCACGAGGGTGGTAGTGGATGCGTGAACGTTGGGTCTACACCTTACTTTCCTTTTTATGTCCCATCGTTCACCACATTGTTTCCTTTGGGTTTAGTTTTCATGATCATTCCTCCCTATTCCCTATAGTTTGTATTCTTTATTGAATATTTTGGGTTATGTTGAACTAATATGGTTGTCATGTAGGGTCCAGTTTTTGTACACTCTCTCCGAGATTTTGACCTATTCGTTCTTATCATAGGTATTATGTCTGAACTGGCATATAGGTTAGGATTTCACATCCTCTTGCACTTATGCATTTCCTTATGATCATTCCATCTTAACCTTAGGTACGAACCCATTCCATGGTATCACAAAACCTTCATGTTGTTGTTAAAAGTGGTACTATGTGAATGGTAGAGCTTTCCTATACATGGGTGTCCTAGTTAGCTCCCTTTTACATTTGGTACCCATGCTGTGAGTCCTCTCTTAGGTCTGGGAGTCCCTTTTAGTCTCGCCATGTCCTTGAGCAAGAGCTTCATACTCCTCTTGAACTTTATGCTGGCCATTTCCCTGGGACTCCCTTATGTCAAATTGTAATTGCATTATCATGAGTTTTGCTTGCCTTATTGATACTTATGCCGACTTCCTTGACTTTGATTATCAGCCATATAGCCCAATCTTCTCTCATGTCTAGCCACGCAGAGCCATTTTATATATCCTTTGCAGCTTGATTCCCTATTTTTATCGGGAGGGGACTTTCCCCCCGAGTGTCACTATCCTACACATGTGTCCTTGCATTGAGCATAGGTATGTTCCACTACATGAAACTAGTTTGTTTGCCTATTTGACACTCGTCTCCTCTTAGTCTGTAACTTTAAAGCGATTTTATTCTTTTTCAATCATTTCAAATATTTGAAAAATTCCAAAAAAATTAAAAAACCAAAAATTCAAACAAGAAAAGATGTTATCTTTGGCAGTAGTCGAGTCATGTTGCCTTCGAACATAGCACTATATATCACATCCATTGGCTGGGTTAATAGTCTTACTTTAGGAGCTGTACTCATTTATCTAAGTTTATCTCCACTGACTGGTTAAGCTTCCATTCCCTATGGAACCTTTGTTGATGCCTCCTGTGTCGCGGAGATGTCCCAGTTTTGTATATTGAGTCTATGCTACTTACATTCAGTCACCATTCACCTTTATGCTCTTGTTCGAAGGAAGTTGAAACCTGAGTCGACCATTCCTCAGTTATCTTGACTTTACATGTCGACCATTCCCGGTACAGTTACTTGTTTGTGCACCTTATGATCGAGTCCTTCCACATTATACAGCTTTGCTGAGTACCTCGTGTTGGATGATGGGGGATTCCTTAATGCCCTCCTTCCAGTGGATTTCATCCCATCGACTTCAGATCATTTATTCTGGGATAGGAATCTAGAGTCATTTTTGAGTGCCTTGAGACTTGTAGTCATCAGTGGTAGGTTCTCTCGCCATCGACAGTTTTTTGGGAATACATCAATGTTCCCTGATCGATGGATTCTCTCAAGTGTTCGAACTCAACACATTTATTCACACTTGTTAGTTTGCACTCTAGTACCTTGATTCCCATTTTCATTATCGGTGGGTGATCTCGCGTCTGTTAATGGTATACATCAATGACTGGTAATCAGACAATGGACTACTATGTTGAACCTTGATACCTCTATTCACATAGTAGGACATGTACTCGTAGCAGTTTGTGTAGAAGACCTTCCAGACTGGTGGCATCTTTTATATGCTACCTCCATGATCATGCCATTGTTCATGAGATTTCAGCTCTCGTGACTTGATTCCAGTATATGTCAAACATTTCCAGCCATTATGGAGATCTTGATCCATTATATATCTTCCATCTTCATGGAGATCATGATCCTTTGTATATATTCATCATGGATATTCTAATCTATTTATATTGTATGTGGAAATGACCACATATGTTATATTGTATCATGCCTATTCATGGCCATTGTACTCTTATGTATCCGGGACTGCTATATGTATTTGAAGTTATGTGCAGAGTTGTATCATTGTATAGTGCTGATTGGATGGCTAGTTCTTCCACTGGGTTCTTCATCACTTCACTTCTGGGATGGACTTATAATGTATTTCAGCCATCGTATGACCCCTCTGACCTCACACATTAGGGGGCATCTGTTATAGCTGATTTTACCACACATGGTGAATCAAATTTTTATGGCCTTCCCTATCCCTCTGTAGACTTTTTAGACCCCATGGACCATTTTTATTCCTTTGATGTTTCCAATATCATCCCTAAAGACATGAAAAAATTACCATACACAACTTTTAAACCCTTTCTCGTGTATATATGTGGGTTTGACCCCTAAAACCGCGTACATTGGGATGTGTACAAAAGGCCAAATTATTTTGTAGTTTTCCTTGATGTGGATCTGACTCACTTGTCTCTTGGCCTTCCATATGCCTTGAGATCGCTTAGATTTGAACTTTCATTACCCTATTGAAGAGCTATATAAGGAATCCTTTGGATACATTGAAGGCATGAGGAATTGAGAGCAAGAGAACTATACTCCATTGTTTCCAGAACTTGTGCTTGAGTCTGCATCCCTTTTTCCTTTGGAGCACTTTTTTGTTCTTCCCAAGCTTGCCCTTTGCTTGTGAGCTTGCTATTGAGAGATTGAGGATTGAAGTGGTGGAGGCCCAAGTGGGGGACTCAATTTCTCCAATTCGCAAATGTGCTGACAGAGATTGTATTCATTGTAATCTCTGATTTTATATTAATAGAAATATATTTTCCTGTCCAATAATGTGTATTTGAATGAATATTTGATCCATGGATGATTTCAAATGATTATATGTTATTGATTATATATGCTAGAGTAGGTCTAACATGATTATATATAGCATGCTTGTCTTGTTTATTGAATGTTGAGGAAGCAATTTATCAATTCAAGCTGGAGTTGGAAAGCTCAACGGGGATCTACATCAACCATCCAGAATAAGGTATGAATCGATATCCTTTAGTGTTAGATATTTGGTTTCTATTGCATATAGGAAAGGATTGATTTTTGGAGTCAAGCTGTCTATTGTGGTACCCCAAGCAATAGGAATTTCTCTTCGTAACAGAATTCCCCAGTGGAGTCGCCAATTCTATTACGGAGAGAAATTCCTATGGCTCGGGGTACCACAATAGACAGCTTGACTCCAGAAATCAATCCTTTCCTATATGCAAGAGAAACCAAATATCTAACACTAAAGGATCTCAATTCGTACCTTATTCCGGATGGTTGATGTAGATCCCCATTGAGCTTTCCAACTCTAGCTTGAATTGATAAATTGCTTCCTCAACATTCAATAAACAAGACAAGCATGCTATATATAATCATGTTAGACCTACTATAGTATATATAATCAATAACATATAATCATTTGAAATCATCCATGGATCAAATATTCATTCAAATACACATTATTGGACAGGAAAAGATATTTCTATTAATATAAAATTAGAGATTAGAATGAATACAACCTCTGTCACCATGTCTGCAAATCAGAGAAACTGACTACCCCACTTGGGCCTCCACCACTTCAATCCTCCATCTCTCAATAGTAAGCTCACAAGAAAAGAGAAAGCTTGGGAAGAACACAAAAGTGCTCCAAGGGACAAAGGGATTATGTCTCAAGCACAAGTTCTTGCAACAATGGACTATAGTTATCTTGCTCTCAATTCCTCATGCCTTCAATGTATCCAAAGGGTTCCTTATATATCTCTTCAATGGGGTAATGAAAGGTCGAATCTGAGTGATCTCAAGGCATATGGAAGGCTAGGAGACAAGTGATTCAGATCCACATCAAGGAAAACTCCAAAAGAATTTGTCATTTTGCACACATCCTGATGTATGTAGTTTTAGGGGTCCGCATATATATGCGAGAAAGGGTTTAAAAGTCGCGTATGGAAATTTTTGAATATTTTTAGGGATGATATTGGAAACATCAAAGGAACAAAAATGGTCCATGGGGTCTAAGGAGTTTACAAAGGGACAGGTAAGGCCATAAAATTTTTATTCACCATGTGTGGTAAAATCATCTATAACAACAAGATCAACGTCCCTGTCACCACTTGAGCTTCATGAAGTTGGTCCAAGCAAGAAGGAAGATGATGAGGAGGTTCATTTACAAGAGACTCCCTTTCTTGAAGGGTCCTTAAATATGACTTAAAATAATATCCAAGAGTCCCTTAGAATACTACATGACACTAAAGAATTGGTGTCAAATTCTTGTTGGAAAAATTCTTCATTGGAGGATCCATCCTTCCTTGAAGACATGGAGAAGATTCAAAGAGCAATGTGCAACATTGAAGATGATTTCATGTATTTTATTTTTGATATAAAAAATTTGGTTGAGCTTAATGAATTTTTACATGATGCATACTTGAATAATAATGAGGATAATCATAATCTCACAATTCAAAATGAGCAACTTCTTGAAAAGTTGCAAGATACTTGTTTTTCCTCCTATGATTCATATTGTCAAATGGTAGATTGTTTGGAGGATTCTAATGACATGTTGGATCATGATGAATATGGAAATTTGAATGTACTTGATGTGTTTGAAGATGAATTTGAAGAGATCCAAACACTGGATGTGGTGGAAGAAGAACTTGAATTGTCTCTTGATGAAGGTTATGCAATTTTTAAAGAAGAGCATGATTCCTCTACATTGGAACCAATCTATGACAAAGATTTCACACTTTTGAAGGAGCTGCACGATAATACCCCTATGGGTACTTCCCATGATGAAAATTCTGTACCTTTTTATCATTTGGGTGAGTTAGTTCATTCTCCTACATCCTACAATTCCATGTTTTGCAGCATTAGTCTCAATGAAGTATGGGTGAAATGGTTCTTTTTTATGGCGCCACATGAGGAGTATGGAACTCCTATATTTAATTTTTATGATGACATGGTTGGAGCACATTATTATTCACATTTTCAGCAGAATCCTTTGTTACTTTATGAAGATTCAAATCTACATGGATGCACCTATGATATGCATTTGAGTCACTTGAATACTCATGGTTTCTCTTGATCAACACTTGGTTCATTTGATGTAGGAGGAACTTCATCCAGCACCGGGGTGAATAGATTTATGATTGGAGATAATTTTTGTTGCCAGCCACATAATTTGTTATATATTTATGATTCTCTCATTTATGGATGTATGGGCGAGACTTCTTTGAGTCATTTGAAGTCTCCTTGTTTTTTTTGCTCATTAGTTGGTTCAGATTTTAGTGTAGATTCTTCATTCACTTCTTGGATGAAAGAATACATGGCCGATTATTTTGATGCATATAACATCCTTTTGGAGCAGCATTATAGGACATGGGATCCTCACCTATGTCATTGGAGAATATTTTATTTGTCACTTGAATCTTGTATGCACTTGGCAAAGGGTGGTCTACTTACTTGGAGGTATAAGAACTTTCATGATTTTTTTATGGGGCACCTCCTAGATGTACATTTTTATTATGTTGTTAAGTACTTTGATGATATGTATCATGTACTCATGATGTTTGGAATAATGCATAAAATAAAATGGGATCTTGGAATTATCTTTTCTAATTGTATTGGTTGGACAACACTCTTAATTGTTGGAGCACAATATAACAAGCAATGGGACCCTGGGATATTGTTTTGTCCCATTGATTTCAATTTTTTGGGAAACAAGTAGTAGGGGAAATGGATTCCCCACTTAATAAAGTGATTTTAATTAGATTAGTGTATTAGGAATAATGGTGGTTCCTCTCTCAAATATTTATGTAATCTCAAAGACTCAAAGTTGGGAAACTCAGTGGCAACTTCAAAGAATCATACAGAAAGCAGGTTCTTCAACACCTAGGTTTGAAATTTCTTGAGGAAAAGCAGTATTGGGAAGGGAGGATTTTTCATGTCCCAAATTTTGCATTGGGTCACAATTTCCTAATCACATTTTCCATCTTCATTATATTTTTTCAAATTGATTCTAAGGGTCAAATAATTGCCAAGGAGGAAAATTACTAGTTTCCTAGGTTGGGGGGTGGAAGATTTGGGAATTGGAATAAGGAGAAAAATGAATGATGTTTGAAAATTAGAATGGAATAAATATTTAATAAAGGTTATAAATAAACAAATAAAAAAAGAAAATTTAAGTCGAAATGGAGCATGGAGACTCATGGAGACTATGGGGCCCACACAAGCTAGAATTTATGTGCCACATGGCATCCTCCTCTTGCAATTTCGAATCCATTGGAAGAATAAATGTTCTTGGATGAGTTATAAGGATATTAAAATTTTAAATATACATCATAGGTTGAATTTGGAATGAAATTTAACTTACATGGGAGAGGAAGAGTAATTCTGGAGCTAGTGAGACACTTGGACTAGATTCACTAGCTCTATGACAACAATGATGAATATGCTATGAAAGATATGACAAAAATAATATTTTAAGGATGAAATATGACATATATGACATGTAAGGTAAAAATAGAGCATCTAATAGGGCGCTCATGTGATTTTGGGAAGCTCAATGGGTTCCTACTCAAATTAGGGGAAGATGGATGGCTAGGAAAGGGAGGACACATGGAAAATCTTAAGCCCACACCCAAATTCGAATTGGCTTGATTTTGCATATGGATTGGTAAAATTAGAAGGATAATTATGTTTATAAAATAAAGGAACCAACCAAGAGATTTTTTTTTTCATTTGATAAATTGCCATTTGTGAATTGTGAGAGCTAGTGGATGACTAGTTTTCTTGCCTTGGCCAATTTCGAGGGTGAAAGATTCCCATCCAAGTTGGTGTTTGGAGAGGCCACTCAGGTATTTCATGGAGATTTAATTCATTTTTATTTTCAGGTGTAATCTACATGTGATTTCATGGTTCCTTCTATTGCATCACTTTCTCTCGACCATTTCCATTTTTTATTGCATATTCTTGCTCATGGAGGGATTATGCTTTGGGTGAGCTATTGATATCTTTGGGGAATATTATAATGCCCAATTATATTATTTTATGATTTATATTATCTATATTTCAATTTCATAATAATATCATTTTGAAATACTCAAAATATTTCATGTAAAAAAGTTGAACAATGAATAAATAGTGCCATTTCCCCACTATCTTGTTGTGAACCATTGTAATGCTGATGATTTGAATTGGGAGAGAATTTAATTGTCCATTTATGATTTTAATCAGTTCAATATTATATTTTATTAATAATCATAAATTTTCAATTCTAAATACCCAAAAGTTTTATGTCAAATTGATTTTTAATGAGCAAACAATGACCATTTCCACTCTATTTTGATATATGCCATGGTAATGATGATTATTTCAAATGGATGAATGTCACTCTGATAAATTTATGATTTATGGAATATAATTAATGTGTTTTGAAATTATTTTATTCAATACTTAAGAATTGGAATCCATTTTACTCATTTTTATTGCATTGGGAGAAGATTTGGTGCATTTTCCCAGGGTCAAAATTGTGATTTGGAAGTTGTTTTGGAAAGAGTCATAAAATCCTGTATAAAATGAAACATGATGCATATGAGACTTTTAAAATGTACCTTACACATCACTTTCCCATTTTCATAAATTTTAGTGACTTTGGGACCATTTGAGAAGCCATTTCCAGCAATTACCCAGGGGGAACTGGAGCCCCAATTTGCTAGTAAAAAATCCTACTTTGAAAAGAACATTAAACAAGATTAAAGAAGTAATTTGGGGGTAATAAAACATCCATGAACATAATATATAATTTATAATATCAGTTATGTAACTTGTGATAAAATTTGGGAGCATTTGGGTCAATTTGGAGGTCTAGACATCAAAACTAGTTAAGGTCAAAATTGGGGAAAAAGTGAAAAAAATGGGCATTTAATACAAATTTAAAAAAGGGACATTACATAAAATTATAGGTGTAATAAAATATATGCACAATTAGAGTACATATTACTTATGTTAATAATGCACTAAAATAAACAATTATACTACTGTTGTTGAATCCAAATCTAGGAAATAACAAAAATGGCATAAAGTAAATTCAAAAGAGCGTGCAAGTAAACCTATTCATGAAAGTGCATGAAATAGTATTAAAAGTAAAATCAACTAATAAATCAATAAAATGAACAAATTAATCTATTATAAATCATGTGGCAAATGATAAATAAAAAATGATAAATGATAAAATACGTGAGCTCACATGAAATCAATACTACTAACTCATAATAAATAAATCAAAATCAATATGGGGAAATGAAAATGCTTGTATTAAGCCGTCGGTCCATTACAAAATTATCAAATCTCAAATCCATGACTAACTCTCAAAATACATAAATTATTTCTCTACTTCTACACCACTAAAGAGGCCTCCTCTAAAATAAGGAGAGGACCTCTTATTTATACATGAATGTTTTGAATAATAAGATAAACAACTCATAATTACATAACCACTTTTCTCTCAACCTATACCTTTCAAATCCTCTCATGCATATTGGATAATATATTCTATCCATATCTCCATGATTTTCCTCCTTTGAATATGCTTAAATAATTATCCCAAATCTTCAAAGCTTGAAGATGAAATTAAAATTTGAGGCTAGTTGGTGACTTTTGACCTTGTTAAAATCTTCAAATATTCATGTAATCATAATAAAACTCATCCAATTCTGAGATATAATGAAAATATGTTAATTTTATTAATGTTTAACCACAAATTCTCTCAAAATACTTAAAAATAAATGAATTGGAAAATAATAAGGTAAACCCAAATATATTCATGAAAATGGTATTAATGAATGGTTTATGGAGTGATGGATATGGATGAATGTGAAGGAAAAATAGGATTAAATGTGACATATGGGTGATCAAACATTTCCCCCCAACTTAACTTGTTGCATGTCCTCATGGAATTGTGCATAATTGTTTTGGCTTCTTAACTTTGGCTTTGCATGATAATGTTTTTATCAGTAAATCAATCCATGATGTGAAATACATAAGTAGCAACTGATTTTGCTTATGGTCGGTTCTTGTGTGACAACCATGAATAGGAAAAAAGTTGGTTCTTTTGTTAACAACATTCATATGTTTTGTGGCTGCAATACATAATATTGGAAAGTATACGTGCACTAGAAATGATAAGTCATTAATGTACATTAGTAAGCCTTTCTTCATGTTTATGAATCATGTTAATAATGGAATCAAATTGTAATAAAGCGTATTTTGGAAGAGACATGTTGGACAATGGTAAATGAGAGGATTGAATGTGTAAAATGGAATCAAATGGTAATGAATATATCCCCCCCTCAACTAAAGATGTGTTAAGTTTATGAAAATGAGTAAGGCACTGTAACATGGTGAGGGAATTTTCAAATTCATTCCTTTTCTAGCATTTATGGAATTACATGTTTAAATATTAGAAAACAACATACCTCCGCTTACCCAAAAAAAATTGATGAACTCTGCAATGGGAATGTGGTTGTTGTTACTGGATCATAGAATGTGAAGTGAAGGATCTGAACCGATACTAGATTGAATCAATCAAGAACTGAAAGATGAAAGTGGAACTATTGTAATCCCTGGTACTGACTGGTACTGAAAAGAAAAAGTAACAGAAATATGCAAGAACACTGCTGAAAAATAACTTTAGCAAAGACAATATGAGCAAGGTGGTAACTATCCAAATGTAAAGCTTCAAGCTATGTACTAGAAACCACTGAAACTGGGAAAGTTAAAAACATGCCGAGGTAAAGAAAAATTCTTGTTTTTGAAGCAAACTAACCTTTGACTATCCTTGAACCTATCTTCTTTTTATTCCTAAGAAGAACCAATCAACCAAGAATCACATAATCTACAACTGCTTCAAATATTACCCATGGAACAATTCCTTCTTGTGTGAATAAGTGTATTGAGGTCGAGCACAAAAGGAAATCATTTGGATTACCGACCATTAATGTATGTTGTTAACCAATGCGAGATGACCCACCATTGATGTCAATGGGCCTCAAGGTACCAATAGTACATCTTCTTAGGTACGAATATATGTGTTGATGTCAAGTCACCTATAAGATATATCAATCAAGAGACATTGATGCATTCCCATGATTGTTAGCGAGAAAATATGCCCTTACGACATGCATATTCCAAGGTACTAAAATAATATCTAGCCTCATCTCTAGATAGAGTGTTGGTGTCGATGGAGTGAGGCTTGTTGGAAGGTGGGCCTTAAGGAATCCCACATCATCCAACACGAGTGCAAAAACAAAAAATTGCAGAAAATAATTTTGGTAGAATAGTAAACACTTACTAGTGGATTTTTTTGAGCCATAGTTAGTTTATGCTCATTTCTTTTTCACATTTGGGAGTCTGAAAATAGCTAAAAGAATACTCAAGTATGAGGAAAAAGATGAGTGAAAATTGGGAAAAATATAGGCAACTCAGAATATTTGTGAAGTTATAAGGTAGTACTGATGGATAAAATGTTTATGCTGACTACATATGAAATGACAAAGTAGACTTCAACATGGATGACTGAGGAACTTTGAAAGAGGAAGGGTAAGTGATCATGTCATCATGTGAATGGCTTCTGAAAAGTTTCTTTGTGGAAACAATTGACGTGACATACATAATGGAAACTCAATTCCTTCAAGTTTTCAATGGAACATTTTTCTGAAAAGTTTCTGTGATTCTTGAAATCACTTCTGCATGAAATTCGATTGTCTTTAAACCTGTAAAAGGTTAGCATTTTTTTTCTGCAACAAACTTGTGAGAGCATTGAAAATATAGGAAAATATGTGCTTAAGAAACCAATTCAAAGAAAATAAATGAAATGCATTTATACCTGAAAGTAGTAACACACCTTCAGAAATCCTTCTTGTCAAAACATGTTTTTGAGTGACTTGCGAAAACAAGTTAGAGTAAGACATATATCAATGCATGAAGTTTTTGGTTTTGAGAAGATTCCAAGTTCTTTTGAAATTTTAATTTTTATGGTTTTTGTTTAATTACCTAATGTTTATTTATTTATATGTTTCTAATTTTTTTTTTTTTTACTTCTATTATTAAATGTCATAATATCTACTAAGAAGAAACCAAATGTTTGTTTGACCCAAAAATCTATTTCCATTCAAATTTCTTTTGTTCCAAAATGATCAAACCAAATAAACTCAATACGGTCAAATATTATGGTGGTCTGAAAAAAATGTCTTCGTTAATAAAATTATGATCAAACCGAACCATTGTCAGGTGTACAAATTTCTATCTAAAAACTTGTGAATTGGTCTCCATGTTATAATAATTTGCTGAATGATATTCTTTAAATAAGACAACCTTATTTCATGAAAAAAAATATTTGATTGGGCTTCCATCCACCTCAAGGAGTTCCAACACCTTCATCTTATAAATATTTTTGGATTTGTTTAAGGTTTGTTCAATTGAAGAGGTCAAAGAAGGAAAATTACTAACATCATGAAAATTTTGGAGAAAATACTGTGAAATCAGACAACAACAACTTTCACAATGAGAAATCACATCCCTAACACTTACATGTAACTCAAGTGCAATAAACTTAAGAAGCCGTGCTCTTTGTTGAAGATCACTAATACGAAGGGACTGGTTTTTTTGGAAGTGGTACACTTGCAAATGTATCCAGGTGCTTTGCAAAGAACTCATATTTTTCATAGTGAAGTAGATCAACCATAGCATCACCAGTTACCTTATCCACACAAATTTCATAAACCAGCTAAAACCCAAACCCGTTTATCACCTGGTCCATGCAAAGACTATTCTTGCAAGTATACAAACCTCAAAATTGTGGTTGAACCAAAATTTTGAGATAATCGCCCTTCGTATTTGTGAAGAACAATGCAACTATTTCAACACCAAAAAGAATTAATATATTTTATATCTAGTGATCACCTACACAAGGCATTGATAAAAATGTTTTTAGCAATGATTTCAGGAAAATTATCTTGCAGGAGTGTGAGGATTTGATCGGCAGCCTGTTTGAGCTCTCTTTTCCCAGGATTACAGCCGAATTCTTGAGATCAGTGATTTGAACTATCGATCCAATGCCCTGTTACACATAAATCTCATCATCAACATGTGATGAAACCCCAAACACAATATTTTTCCCTCAATCCATATCATGAAGCAAAATTTTGGTCCAGATATCAATCCTACATATCAAAATCCAACACCACTCCTACCCTTTATCCAATGAGTGGTACCTTCTTCGACACCACCTATAATGTATTGACAGTAAGCGGTGGCACCGCTTATACCCTTTGTACAACACATGGTTCTACCATGCACCACCCTGTCATAGTGAGGAAGAAGCGGTGCCCTTAGTAAAAAGTGAGAAAGAGAGGATTCCAAAAAGCTTCTTGAAGGAAGGCTTTGTGGCTCCCTTATCCCTACACCTGAGGACCACTTGGGATCGAGATCCATCCTTCTAGGATATCCTATCCACCTCACCCACCATTTCCTCAACCATCCTTATCCTCCAAAGGCCTATAAAAGAAGGCTCATATCCATGGTTGAGGGGGAGAGCAAGGTTATGTTGTTGCATTGTCATTCTGGCCTAGATCAATAGGGTGAGCATAGGAGGAGCAAAGTTGGAGCTATCGGGGACAAGATATTGGCATTGTGAAGGAGCTCATTGACACTAAGGAATAGGTTGTAGCTTCTTATTTTTTATCTAATGAAAAATTGGTTCCTTTCCCATAAAGTATATTATGTTAATATCATATGTTTTATAGTTAGATTCCTTAGTCACTAGCATAGAATAGTGGAAAATTTCTTGGTGCTCTTTGATCTTGTGTGTTGTTTTCATGTGATGATGCAGATATATGAGTGAATAAGCTAGCAATGTAGGAGATAACCACACTTTACATCAACGACCCTTATTCCAGATCTCCACCCATTCTAGGGAAAGTCTTCCAATTCTGTTGTGTACAATTTGTTCTAGATCTAAACCCTTCAAACTAGAGGAACAAATCCTATCTGCAGGAGATGTATTTTTCCTGTTAACAAATTTGGATACTTTTCTAGTGAAGAGATTCAGCTGATCTGATCTTCCTTAGTTTTTCAAACACTTGTCTGAAATGCAAGCTCCAGTTTCTTATCAATTCAATCAGATCCACTAGATGATCTAGCGAGATTTTGGTTTGGTATCATCAGATCTGTTCAGATCTGGGTTGTTCTTTCCTTCTATACTTTCAATTACTGTCAATTCATGATTTAAATTCTAGTTGCACAATGATCGATTTATCTTTTTTTCGTAGTTATTTTATTTTTGGACATCTATAGGGAACCACGCATGCATAGTGGGAAGTAAGCAGTTCCACCAAATGGAATTAGTGAGCAGGAAGTGGTGCTCCCTCAAAACCGCTCTATCAATGACCCTCTAGAAGCGGTGCCAGGTAGGATTTTCCAAACTTGTCTTTTTCAAAGTTTTTTTTGTAAAACTTTTGTGTGATTTGCTTTTAGTTCTAAGTGTATGGGTTTGTTTAAAAGAGATCTGAGTGTTTGAATTTCAAAATTTAATGTGGTAAAAGGATTATTTTTGTTAAAATCAAAGAGATAGGATAGACTCATTTTTTATCTGCTTGTATGCTTTGTTTTAAATTTTTGAAAAGAGTGCTTTTCGAAATCTTAGCATCAATTAGATCTCAATCCTATTGTTCGATAAATATGAAAAGAAATACTTTCTTGATTGGTTTATTGTTTTCATTTTTCATTAAAGTTTGTGAAGGACTTATTTTTGCATTGAAAAAGATTTTTTTTTGTTGAGAATCATTCATATTTTTGTTTGAGGATGAATTATTGGACCTCTGATTAGCCTCATAATCTTTTAGATCTCCAATTTTCTTCTCTTTCCTTTATATTTTGATCTCATAAAAAAAAAGGTATTAATGGTTTTAAGTTAGATATTTCTAGTGTTAAAATGAAAATTTGATAAAGCGTCGAATAGGCCTTCAAGTGTTTTTTGTCTTTCTTCTTAGAGAAGGAGATCTTACCCTAGTTGCTTGCTTTCAAAAAATTAGTTTGAAGTTTGTTACTTTTTTCTCCTTTCGGGGAAAGATTTGTTTAGTGTAGTTGTTTGGGAAAAAAAATGGTTTTGAAACAAGAATTGAAAAGAAATACCCTCTTCTTCCTGTAAGTAGGCATATCTTGAATGGTAAAGTGAAATAATTTGCATTTCATATTTGCATGGCTTTACATTTCTGTCAGAACTCCATGCATTCACCTAACCACTCAAGATAAAATTAATGGTAGTTATAGGTCTAAAATTGTATAGAAATTTGAGTGATAAGCTAGTGATGTGTTACAGCATCGTAAAACATAGGAGCTATCATTATTTTCCTGCACTACAACCCCAGACTCGCGTGGTTGTTCCATATACCGTCAGTATATCGAACAACCTTTCACGTACCCTTGAGGTATATAGAAATGTACTTCACGTACTCGATTGTATATCGTAAGGCCCCTTGTCGACGGTTTGGCATTAGACAACACTACTATGGATTTGAGCCGCCCTTGTACCTTGCATATATCGAGAGACCTTACTAGGATTCCTTGTCCAACTGATAAAAACACTTTGGCCATTTTGTTTGGAGCAATACACCGAGAAAAAAACTTGGGGATATTACTATGCATATACCTTGAGTATATTGAGAGTTGCAGTTTCTCAATAATACTGGTGAGAGACATACTATTTTGAGCTCATCCTATCACTTAAGTTTTCTTGTGGCCTGTAGCTTGTGTAGGAGAAAACCTTGTGCAATTTTTTTTAGTTTTGAAACCCTAAGTTAGCTTTTTAGTGAATTTTACAATCTGGTTGAGTTTCAATTGAGATGATCCAAAAGAAAGTAGGGCTTACCACTTGACTTTCCTCCTGCAAGAGGGAAATGCCAAATGGAAGGCACAGACAAAGGAGGTGCAACCAACTCCCATATGGGAGAAAATCCAGTTGTAGAAAGTGGAGATCAATTCGCTTTTTACATTACCCCCTTGGTCCAACAGTCTCCTACGGCTGACACTTCCTTTCATTCTACGATATAAGGCCGGATGGATGGTGTTGATGAAAATGAGTATGGCCCTGATGCTCCTTTTTGGAGAACTTCTATGGGTCAAGCCATTTTCAAGTTTGGGGTTATTAGACCCTCTTTTGAAAACCCTCCTTTGAATGAGGATCCATATAGGAGAATTCAAGCATCGCTTAATCATGCTCGTAATTTTCAAGAGAGGGTGGACAGGGTTATGGATACCCCTATACCTCATAAAGAACCTATGTCATCTCTTTTACCCCGTTTTTCGATTCCATGGCATTCTGGATATAGTCCACTTGCTGATGATGTTCCATCTTGTGGTATGCCTCCTCGTAATCAGGGTTAAACCTCCAACCCTACAGTTTTAAATCCTAGGTCTATTGCTAGTCATATCATATCCTCTATAGTTGGGGGGAAACCCTCAGCTCAAGTGGTTTCAATACCTTCTAACATCAGGGGAAGACCCTGTTAGTTTTTCAACATTAAGCTAGCATTATTAGGATCTTTAACTAAGAGAATAACAAGTACAATAATCAAACACAAGAGACAATGAACACAGTGTTTTTGCTCGGGGAAACCATAAGGAAAAAACCTCACAACTTCCTCAGAGATAGAATCAGCACCAAAATAGTAAAAGCCCAAAAATAGTAAGTGATCTCCTGACAGTAGTAATCTTCTTCTTGTCTAGCCCCAGTGTCTTCTCCTTCCTCAACTATGTGCTACACTTGAGTGTGGATGACTTGTGTGATAAATAGAGACTCCAGTTCTCTATTTATAGTAATCCTGACATGGTTAAAACCCTACTAGGGCTGACTTCTACTAGGAGAGTCTAATAACCCTAGTGCCCCAAAACTACAAGGAATTTAACCCTTAGACAATCGGATGGTTACCCACTATGACTTGACATGACTTGTTTACATAATTGATCCTCCCGATCGGAACATCGGGGCATGACAATATGACTCAATTACATTATAGATACATCCCAGAATAAAAATTGGGTTGCAATACATAAGATACATAAATGAATACATTTTGAAGTTACAAATACATCAACAATCCCTCTTAACTAGGAAGGTATTCTTTCGACACAATTTTCAGCACTGGTCTTCTTCTCTGCATCAACTAGATCATCTCATCATTTGTATCTCAAGTCTTCTGAGTCTTCAAGTCATCTTCCTCTTCAAGTCATCTTCATCTTCTAGTCATATTTATTCTTCAAATCTCGATCATCATCACTAGATCTCGATCATCACTCGATCTGGATCATCACTGGCAATCATCATCACGGGTGCTATCTCATGATTCTTCTCATCACAGGAAGTTCTACAAAGCCACCCCTTTTTCATGCCAATTGTAGGCCTAGCCTCCATAGAGGGATTTCTTCAGTGCTTATATCTAACACTAAGTCAAAATGGCCTGCCCATCACTTACATCTGACCTACTCGTTATAAAGGCACACCCAGCACTCACATCTGAACATGTAGGAACCAATCCTATAATCATATCAGAAATGCCCAGCACTTACATTCACCAGCATTATAGGAACTCAAACTACTATCATCTGTGAAATGGCTCAGCACTTATGGTGTATGTAGATGATCTTTTGATACCAGCATGATAGGAACCCAAAATAGTATCATCTATGGAAAGGCACAACACTCACATCCACCAGCATGGTAGGAACTCAAACTACTACCATCTGTGGAAAGGATCAACACTTACAATCACCAGCATGGTAGGAACTCAAACTACTACCATATGTGAAAAGGCACAACACTTATAGTCACCAGCATGATAGGAACTCAAACTACTATCATCTGTGAAATGGCTCAGCACTTACAACCACCAGCATGATAGGAACTTAAACTACTATCATCTGTGGAAAGGCCACTGCACTTACATATGATCATGTGGGAACACATCCCTCAGTCACATCAGAATGGCTCTCAGTCCTAGACTGAGGATCCCTAGTACCTCACCAGGTAGATCCATTCAAATAATGGTGATAGTCCTTATATCTGAGACTAAGTTAGAATGGATTAGCACTCATATCTGACATGGGAGGAACCTAATCCTTTAGCCATGACAGAATGGCTTCAACCCTTACATCTGATCAAGTGGGAACACATCCCTCTATCACATAAAAATGGCCATGCACTCATATATGATCATGTGAGAGAACATCTCACGGTCATATCAGAATGGCCCTCAGTCCTAGACTGAGTTTTCTTGGTACCTCATCAGGAAGCTCCATTCCAAGAATAGAAATAGCCCTTATATCTGATCATGTAGGAACCAATCATACAGTCATATCAGAATGGCTTAGCACTCATATTTGTCATGGAAGGAACCAATCCTCCCACCATGACAGAATGGCTCAGCCCTACATCTGACCATTGAAGGAACCAATCCTCTCACGATGTCAGAATGGCTATGGGACTCTTCACTTTCCCTTGGAGGAAACCTTAATCTGGAGAACACCAAGCTTCTCCTTGAAGTACTTGAACTTCACTCTAGCCAATGGCTTCGTCAATACATTAGCTATCTATTCCTCTGTTGCAACATACTGGAGCTTCACTGCTCCCTTCTGCACCATATCCCTAATATAGTGATACTTGATCTCGATATTCTTTGACTTGTAATGGAAAACTGGATTCTCTGACAACTTCATGCAACCCTTGTTGTCACAATGTATACAAGTAGCATCCAACTAGAGATCAAATAAATCAGAAAGTAGCTTTTGCAGTCATATAGCCTCACAACTAGCTGAACAAGCTACGACATACTCTGCTTCAGCTGTACTCAGTGCCACATAGGATTGCTTCCTGCTAAACCAAGAGATCACACCTGATCCCATACTAAAGCAACAGCATGAAGTGCTCTTCCTATCGATGGCACTGCCTGCCCAATCTAAATCAACATAACCCTCCAGGTTAATATTTTGATTCACATCATACTTGAGCCCATAATCAATTGTACACTTCAGGTACCTCAGAATATGCTTTGCAGCAATCAAGTGAACATTTCTCATATCTGTTAAGAACTGGATCAAGGTGTTCACAGCAAAGTAAATATCTGGTCTCGTGTTCGTCAGGTACATCAATGACCCAATCATCTAACGATACATCGTAGCATCAACCGACTCTGATGAAGCATCACTCAATAGATTTAGTTTCAATGCCATAGGTGTGGCCATGGTCTTGCAGTCCATCATCCCAAACCTATTCAGGATCTCTACTGCATACTTCCCTTGTCCAAGGAAGATTCCATCCATACTCTGCCACAACCCCATACCTATAAAATAATGCATCGTACCCAAGTCCTTCATCTCGAACTTAGTAGTAAGCTTTCTCTTCATATCAACAATCAACCCATCTGTACCTGTCACAAATAGATCATCTACATATATTAGAAGCATCACTAGGTTTCCATCTTCAACCTTGTAGTAAAGGTTGGAATCTGCTTTACTCTTGGTAAAGCCCAAACTGGATAGAAAGTTGTCAATTCTGTCGTACCAGGTCCTGGATTCCTGTTTCAAACCGTACAGGGTTTTCTTCAATCTGCATACATGAGACTCTCTATCATGTGTCTCAAAACCAAGTGGTTGTTCTACATACACTTCCTCTTCTACTACACCATTCAAGAAAGCAGTCTTGACATCCATTTGGTGTATCTTCCATTTCATTATTGTAGCCAGAGCAAGTACTAATGTGATGGAAGTGCATCTAGCTACAGGTGCAAAGGTTTCTTCATAATCTATTCCTTCTTTCTGAGAGAAACTCCGTGCCACAAATCTTGCTTTATACTTTTCAATGCTACCGTCTGTAGCATGCTTGATCTTATAGATCCATTTGGAAGTTACAACTGAATTCCCTTCTAGTCTTGGGACAACATCCCAAACATCATTCTTCATGATCGATTGATATTCTTCAATCATAACTTGCTTCCATTCTTTCCATTATGTTGCTTCTTCATAACTGGAAGGTTCTTTATCAATGAAATCACATAGTAAAGCTACATACCCAGAGCAGGATCTGGTCCTCTTTCTTTCTCTGTGATTCTCTTCTGGAGCCCCATATCTTTCCGCACCTTGGATAAGTTCTTGTACCCAAGCAGGTTTCCTCTTATGAGGATTCTTCTCCAGAGGTGGATCTATAGATCTTTGTGGTTCTTCAAATGATCGATCTTATTCTTGAGCTTCTTCACTCATGGTTGTATCATGAATTCTGGGTGCTTCTACTTCTTCAGGTTCTTCAGCAGGTATCTTTCTGGATTTGTTGTAGGCTATGTCTTCATCAAATGTCACATCCCTACTGATGTCAATCTTCTTGTATCCTGGGAAATAGATTCTATAAGCCTTCGATATTTCAGAGTATCCCATGAATATACCCTTCTTTCCTGAAGGATCTAATGTTTTCCTTTTCTCCTTTGGGATGTGTATGTACACAGGACAGTCGAATATTCTGAGATGGCTGAATTTTGGTTTCTTGCTAGAGAAGACTTCTTCAAGAGTTTTGTTCTCAAGTACTCTATGTGGAGTACAATTCTATACATGCACCACTGGTTTGGCAGCTTCAGCCCAAAGATGCATAGGAATATCTTGATCATGAAGCATTGCTCTTGCAGCTTCCATGATAGTTCTATTCTTCCTTTCTACAACCTCATTCTGTTGTGGATTATAAGGAGTGGACAACTCCCTCTTAATCCCTAAGTCTTTGCATAGCCTCTTGAATTCATTTGAAGTGAATTCTCTGCCAATGTCTGATTGAAAAGTCTTGATCTTCTTTTCAGTGTGGTTCTCGATCAGGGCTTTGAATTCCTTGAATTTGATGAATACTTCATCTTTGTTCTTCATGAAGTAAACCCATGTCTTCCTAGAAAAATCATCAATAAAAGAAACATAATATGCATACCTGCTTAGTGATGTTGATGACATAGGACCGCATACATCGAAGTGGATGATTTCCAAGATTCCTTTTGCTTTGCTTTCACTACTTAGAAATGTCTTCTTTATGTTATTTCCCTTTGCACATCCTTTGTAGACCCCATCATGTTTTGCAATAGGTAGTGCTCTATAATGCACATGTGCAAGCCTTCTGTGCCAGATTTCACTTGGCTCTACTGTATCATGGACCATTGCTTGTTCTGGATGGCCCTTCAATTTGTACAATCCTCCTTCTTGTTCTCCAATCACTACCGCATCATCGATAGTCTTTCCTCTAGGCCACATAATGACTTGACCATATATGAATGCAACCCACATTCCTTTTGCATCCAATTCTGATATGGAGAGAAGGTTCTTCTTGAGTCCTAGTACAAATAGTACTTCCTTCATTGTTAGAGACTTACCACAGTCTAGTTTATATGAATATTCCCCGCTACCTTTTATTGGATATTGGTAGTCATCTCCTAGTTTCACCTTGTGAGGTGATTCATGTTCTGATAGTTTTACAAAGGATTCCTTGAATCTAGTCATATGTTTGGAAGCCCCACTATCTATAAGCCAATCATCACCGCCATGAGTAATGTTACCTGTGAGAGCAGAAATCAAAACATATTCATCCTCACTTAAAGAATCTTCACTTTCATATCTGGATCTCTTCCTGGATGGTTCATCATTCTCTGCACAATGAGCATGATGTCTTATTTTGTTCCCCTTCTTCTTATGAGAGTGGTTCTTGTTCTTAGGACAGTCTTTTGCAAAGTGTCCTTTTTCATCACATGTATAACATCTCAATCTAGATAGGTCATTTCTATTGTTATCCTTAGAATGGAAGTTCTTACCTTTGGAGTAATGATGATTTCTTCTTCCCTTCTTGGAGTGAAATGTGAGGGCTTGATCTTCACTTCCCATATTCTCTTCTCAAGATGCTATCTGAGCTTCTTCTTGAGAACATTCTTCCCATAGTTTGCTGAATTTGACTAACTTCTTTCTAGCACAGATTCCTTGGATGAAAGAATCCCATGACCTAGGAAGGCCATTCAAAGCAGTCATCACAATCTCTACATTTTCCCCTTCTTCATCAACAACTTCTAATTGTTCCTTGATCTTTGAAACCCTTGTGAATTAGGACTCAATAGTCTCTGCATTCTGAATCTTCACATTCTTCAATTGATTCCTCACAGTCATCTTCTGGTTTGTGTTCTTCCCTTCAAACAACTTGGTTAGGGCATCAAACATAGCTTTAGGTGTCTTGAGAGAGGACACCTGTGGGATAAGGTGATCCTTGATAGAATCAACAATGATCCTCTTTTCCATAACCATCTTCTTCTTATGTAAGGCCTTTGCCTCATCTGCCTCTGGAACTGGAACCTCCTCATGGATGTAGGAGTCTAATTCATTCTCTTCCAAGACCAAGGAGATCCTATACTTCTAGGATCGGAAGTTTTCAGCTCCCTCAAGCTTTTCATCAAGCTTGGTATGATGAGACATCTTAACTGAGAACCTCAAATGGACATACAAAATATTTTAGATCTTACTAGTTTTAAGATGTCGGATCTGAAACTTGAGTTGAAATCCTGCAGAGCTGGTTCAAGAGCAAATTAGGGTTTTGCTTTTTCGGAGTTTTGTCCACCCAAATGTCTTGAAATTTGTCCCTAACTTCTATTTTGGGGAGGAGATCAATCCAGGCCTGGGCTCATTGAAAAATTCCTCTTTTGTGAAAATCCCTAATTTCTGGCAGCAGTGTCAAGTCCAAAACTGAAAAACCTTAGAATTGGATTCTGCTTCGACAGAAAGATGTGCCCTAAGGAGGAGAGTTATTCCACCTTACTTTTGCTGAAAATATGTGGAGGAAGATGCACAAACTAGGAAGCCCTAGTTCCTGCAGTTGCACGGTGTCTTGTTCTCAGGTTAGCTCTGATACCATGTTAGTTTTTCAACATTAAGCTAGCATTATTAGGATCTTTAACTAAGAGAATAACAAGTAGAACAATCAAACACAAGAGACAATGAACACAGCTTTTTTCCTCATGGAAACCATAAGGGAGAAAACCCTACAAATTCCTCAGAGATAGAATCAGCACTAAAATAGTAAGTGATCTCCCGGCAGTAGTAATCTTCTTCTTGTCTAGCCCCAGTGTCTTCTCCTTCCTCAACTATGCGCTACACTTGAGTGTGGATGACTTGTGTGATAAATAGAGACTCCGGTTCTCTATTTATACTAATCGCGACATGACTAAAGCCCTACTAGGACCAACCTATACTAGGAGAGTCTACTAACCCTAGTGCCCCGGAACTATGGGGACTTTAACCCTTAGACAATCGGAGGGTTACCCACTATGACTTAACATGACCTGTTTACATAATTGATCCTCCTGATCGGAACATCAGGGCATGACAATGTGATTCAATTACATTATAGATACATCCTGGAATAAACATCGGGTTATAATACATAATATACATAGATGAATACATTTCGAAGTTACAAATACATCAACAGACCCCTGGTGTGACCGACGTTATGAAGCGATATACGATGTTGTCCAATCTGCCTCCTATGTCCAACCAGATGATCTTCATCTGATAGATTCAGATCCTTACCATTTTCCTTATTGGTTAGAACCTTCTCTTCCCACTCTATACTATCTCACACAAAATTTTCCATCCGACGAGTCCATCATGGATATTATGAGTGGGAATGAATCCATATGTGAAGATCACCATCACCGATCTTATTTTCTTCCCAACGCTAGTTCTGCAGATTTTGACCTTGTTTCTCTTATCAATACTAATATTGTCACCCATCCACAAACTCCTGTATTGTTGCAAAATATTGAATCCAAGGAAAATCTATGCAACATTACTAAAACAACCTCGATTGACATATCAGTCAAGCCTAGAACCATTGAACATGTCCACGTAGGGAAGAACTGCTCAATGGAGGAAACTGAAGCATATAGAGCATTATTCAAAGACTTCTATGACATTTTTTCCTGGACTTATGAAGAAATGCCTAGGATAGACCCGTCTATTTTGGTTCATGAAATTAAAACCTATCCCATGGCCAAACCTGTCAAGAAGAAATTACATCGAGTCCATTCCGAGAAGGTCGCAGCTACTAAAGACAAAGTCGAAAAACTTCTGAAGGAAGGATTTATTTATCCTGTACCCCTGATGGAATGGGTATCTAACATTGTCCCTATGAACAAGAAGTAGGGCGCCATTAGAGTCTGTATCAATTTTCAAGACCTGAACAAAGCTTGTCCCAAAGACAATTTTCCAACTCCGCATATCGACCAGATTATCGACAATTGTGATGGAAGTGTCATCTTCTCATTCGCGGATGGATTTTCTGGCTACAATCAGATTGAGATATTTCCCGTTGATCAGCACAAAATGACATTTATATGCCCGTGGGGAACCTTTTTTTAAAGTAAGTTACCTTTTGGCCTCAAGAACATCGGGCCTACATTCTAGCGTGCCATGTCATATGCATTTCACGATATTAAGAACATTGTGGAGCCGTACCTTGATGATCTCCCAGCTCACTCATAGCAACAGGAGGACCATCCTGGGCATCTTAGGGACATTTTCCTGAGATGTTGTCATTATAACATACAGCTCAATCTACACAAATGTGTTTTTTGCATTGAGACAAGACGTCTTCTTGGATTTGTGGTTTCTAAGGATGGTATCTAGATAGATCCACTGAATATTGCTGCTATATTGGCCCTACCCACCCCAACAAACATTGTTGAGCTCCAAAGTTTGCAAGGGAAGGAAAACTTTCTTTTTCGTTTGGTTTTCAATTTCACTGATAAAACGCACGATTATATGCATCTCCTAAACAATGAAATTCTATTCTTCTGGGATGACCAAGCCCAGTGAGCCTTTGATAATCTTAAGCACGCTCTGACTCATTCACCCATGATACACCCCCCAAATTATTCAAAGAATTTTCTCTTGTATGTTGCTTCCTGCACTACCACCATTGGAATGGTTTTAGCACAAGAAGATCCCAACAGTTAGGAACACCTGATATATTATGCCAGTAAGAATATCATTGATTATGAAACTCAATACTCACGTGTGGAGAAGTTAGCATTTGATACAGTCATTGTTGTTAAGAAATTTCATCATTACATCTTGCTTTGCACTACCACGGTACTTGCATATCAAAATCCTATGTACTACATCCTGACTCGTCATGTGCTAGGGGGGAAATATTCCCATTGGATTGTCATCCTACAGGTTTTCGACCTTGAGTTTGCCAAGGCAACTCTAAAGAAATCCTTAGTCTTTGCAGAGCTGATGTGTGGCCTTCCCTGTTCTTTTGTGGATATTGAGCCCAATGATTCATTTCCAGATGAATTTGTGTTCTTGATAAGCACAAACGACCCATGGCATGGAGATTTAATCATTTATCTCCAAACTCAAATATTTCAGCCCAACATATCCCATGACGATCGTCGCTATATCCGTCACCACATAGAGTACTACCTCATCTTAAATGATACATTGTATAGACATGGTATTGATTCCATTCTTTGACGATGCCTTACACATGAAGAGGCTGAACAAGTCCTTAATGATTTCCACTCTAGAGAGTGTGGTGGTCATCTTTCTGGGATGGATACAACCCAGAAAATCCTTCACGCTCACTATTTCTTCTCTTCAATCTTCAAAGATTTTCATGAAGCTGTTAAGAAATTCCCACCCTACCAAAATTTCTATCAGAAAAAGCGCACTGACCTTGCTCCTTTACACCCCATCATTGCGGTTGGCCCTTTTTCCAAATGGTGTATTGACTTTATGCATTGTAATCCTACCTCAACTGGGGGGAATGGTTACATCATCATAGCCATTGATTATTTTAGGAAATGGGATGAGGCTATGCCTACGTATGCATAGGATGGTAAGAATTCCTCCATATTCCTATTCAATCACATGATAGCTAGGTTTGGAGTCCCACAGTCTATAGTCACTGACCACGGATCGCATTTCTGGAATCATATGATGACTCAGTTAAGTGCTAAGTTGGGTTTTTGTCATGAAAACTCAATTCCTTATTATCTGGAAGCTAATGGTTAGGTTGAGGCCATTAAAAAAGTTTTAAAACTATGCTATGGAGGATGGTTGGAGATCATAAACCAAAATGGTACCTGACTCTCTTTTCTGCTCTTTGGGCTTACAGAACTTCAGTTAAAACAGTGACTAGTTTCACACCTTTCCAGTTAGTTTACAAACTAGAAGCTATCCTTCCTATCCAATGCCATATTTTGTCACTAAAACTTGCGGTAGAACTTCTTCAAAACACTTCCATCAAGGAATAAATATTTCTATACTTGACTAATCTTGAGGAAACTAGAAGAGATGTTGCCTTGGCTAATGAGGCACATAAGAAACACGTCAAGGCACAGTATGATAAATTTGTTCAGCCTCATATTTTCAATGAAGGTGACCTAGTTCTGACCTATGATTAGAGACATGATAAAATAGGTAAAGAGAAGTTCAAGTCAATGTGGTATGCTCCCTTTATCGTTAGCAAAGTTTTAGAGAAAGGGGGTTACGAGCTTGTAGACTATGACCGGATACCCTTTGGGCAACCTCGCAATGGGTTGTATCTAAAGAGGTACTGTGCTTAAATCATTTTTTTATGGTACCTTGTATATATGTATATTTTTGGATTTCAATGTGTTGTGTCTTGATTCAGTATGGTTTTGAGTTTAGTGTCCAAACTGTTTATACCATGTTTTGGTTATGCAAATAGAATGGATTTTTATGAATTCATTGATGGTTCTTTTCATCATACCCTAAAACTTGCTTCAGCTTCTTGGGTTTTGTATTCCCCAGCTCATGACTTGATCAGTTCAGGAGTGGTTTGTATTGGTCCTGCTACCAACAATATCGTCGAGTATCAGGAAGTAATAGGTCTACTAACTGAGGCTGCATCTTGAGACATTTGTGATTTGGTAGTGTTTATGGATTTGAAATTAGTGGTTTGTCATCTAAAACACGTTTATACCATTAGAAACCCTATACTCCTCCATTTATTTCAGAGAGTGTGTTTATTAGAGAGGTCATTCAAGTGTTTCACTTACAGGCATATCCCTAGGGAAGATAATATAGTTGTTGATTCGTTAGTAAACTACATCCTAGACTGGTATATTTCTCATTCATAACTTGTAAAATAAACTGTAAATGACACATAAAACTCATGTAAATATGCTTTCCATTTGAGACATATAAAAACCGGTAATAAGTCTGTATATATATAGAGTGTTTTTACCAAAAAAATGCGGTCACAAGACCTCATATGAAGCATTGTGGCTTTCAGGAAATACAAAATCACACAAAACACATGAAGCTAGTTAGCTTTCAGTATTGAATCATGCATTCCACCATCTAATTATTCTCATGATAGCACATGATGGCCCGTGCTACCCTACATAGCAGTCGACTAAAGCGACTTGGCACTCCTGCAATGTGTCTTTGATACCTCGTTGATCCAGGTGGATCATCTCAAAGGTGATAGAATTTAAATTATTCAAAAAATAAATACATTCTTACAAGATGAAAGAGATGGTCAACAGCTTTCCAGCGACGCTTGTTTCGTGAAAAAAGGCCTCCGGATGTAGAAGATATTCAAGTTTGAATTTTCATCAAAGATGGTTAAAATGATTTAAAAAGTTATTTTAGGGCTATGGGAATTGAACCCAAGACCTCATGGTAAGGCCACCATGACCGCATTAAAATGGTTAATAAGTTAATGTGTAAAAGGGGGTGGACCAAGGGTTATGCCCTTGACCCATGCCAACAAAGAGGCTCCCTTATTGGAACATATTACAAACACCATATTATAAACATATATTAAAGCCAAACCATAACCATGAGCATGTTATTATGTGGAGCACTAAAGGCTTAACCATATGGAAACATGGAGCCCAACTATTAACCAAGCAGTGGGATTAAAGGTTAATTAATGCCACATTGCAATAGTTTTATAATAATTAGCTATATGATAAGTGCCAAACATTATCCATATTTAAACGTGATTAATACATATATTTCCACCATACAACAAACAAGATACAGGAGAGGTCTGCGGATTTGATCCCATGCACCATACAACAAACAATATACAAGAGAGCTCCACAGACTTGATCCTGCGACCTCCTCGCGTCTTAACAAGAGATTTAACCAATGCGCTAAAGAATCCACTTGTTAATGGATTTGGCATAGTATGGTTTTAAACTGAAGCACCCAGATACTATAAAAGAACCACAATTTCTAGCCACAGTGGTCATGTACGGAGTTCATAATTTTACACAGCACATGTTCAGAAATCAAAGTTTGGGTTTTTAGAAACAAAGTACCTGCACAGATTCCAAGGTGGATTATGGGCACAGTTCTCAAGATGAAGTACAAAGCATTTAGTACTTTTGTCTTTTTGTGCAAATTGGTTGTCTCGAATTACGTGAAAGAGGAGGCCTCAGGAAAATAGGGTCAACTTTATATTCAGTTTTCTTTATTTTTTTAGAGGAACGCAGTGGTGCAGTCTATTTCTTTGTTTGAGTGACATAATTCAAAATTTTTTCCATAATACACATTTTGTAAGCATTTTAAGATTTTTTCTATCATCTTTCCCATTTGGAAGTGGCTTGGAGATGTAGCTAGGGGTTCTGGTGAAATCCGTTATCAGTTCTTGTCCATTTAGGGACCCATACCCAAACTATTTCAGTTCCCCTTGCCGACATTTTTTCAGCTGGTCCTTGAAAACAGGAAGAAGTGCTTCTGCCCAGTTAAAAATCGTAGGTGCCATAGCTTCCAGGGAATACAATAGATGTTCCTAGGATTCGTGATGAGCCCCTTAGCTCTCAACCAACCTCTGCATAGTAATAAAAACAATGCGAAGTGGCACATCCACCACAACCTTGATGGGAATATTCTTCCCTGACATTTTTGTACCAAGAAGACAATGAAGATCAATCAATTCTTATGTAGTCATGTCCCCACCTTAGGAACCAGTTAAGGAAATAGCGGCTCCCCGTCTAGATAGCCATGTCATAAAATATATATCCTCCACCTCTATAGTCGCAATATGAGGTCCCACCTCGAAATGCTGTTATTTTTGATTCCACATCTGTAGGATGTATTCCAGTAACCATGCATGCAAAATTATACTAGGGGTATGGAAGAACTTTAAGAGGACACAACATCTCAAGGAAGCTACACAACCCACATTTCTTGCAGCACGGGAATTGTCATAATCATGTTGTCTTTCTTTCCAAATAACCATTTTTTGACTAAATGAACCTGCCAAAAATCATTAAAAATATTTTTAGAAGCATACACAATCATCATAAATGCTTGAAATATCATATTTTTATCGGTCCATGTGTTTTTTGGAACTCATGGCTAGCATCGTTCCTGATCCTTTAAGACACAGCGATGCCACTGCCTGAGCAAAACAAAAATGTCACGGTTTTTATCGGGCATCGTGCTTCCCACAAAGGCCAAAAGTGGTGCTGGCAAAGCAAGTTTTATGGTTACTCATAGGGCTCCAAATCCTGACCCAAATAAAAAATGGAAACTATGAAAAGAAAGAGAATGGTTTTAACTTTTACATGAATCCGACGATGAGAAAAATAGACGGTTGATACTCCCACAATCTCCAGCTGAAGTTTTGGCTCCAAGTCTCCCAAAGTGCTCTCCAAGGTTTGGTAAATAGTAAATAAATTGGATTTTACTATTCACTTAGCTTTTATAACATGTTTTTAGGGTTTTTTAATGTTTTTAAATCATTTTTTATAAAAATACCCTTTAATATAGTTCATAAAAGTCATTTTTTCGAATATTTTAGGAAACTAATGGTCGTTTTTTAAGTCTTGCAGGGGAATAAATAAGTAGTAATGTCTATGGGGAGGTTTGTTTTTGAATTTTTCATACTTCTGAAAACGGAAAAGTTCCATGAGTGTTTGTTTCGACACTTTGGTCATTCTCCTAAAACCTAAGTATCAAAGTTTTGAGTCTTTTTCCTATTCTTTTCAGGCTCGTAAAACATTTCATCATGAAAAGAGAGCTAATGGAGTCTCCTTTAAACTCTTTTCAGACTCCCTAAATATGAAAAATTTGTCAAGTACTTGTCTCCCTCATACTCGTAAAAGTATTTGAAGAGTTGTCTTTCCGACAATAGTTTATCTCTTTTTTAGTTCGGATCGACTATTTTATGAAAAAAGGATCCGTTTGGATTATTCTTCTGTCTTCGTTTAGACTCTCTAAACATGAACGATGCCAAGTTAAATTTTAATGGACTCGTTAAACCAAACACTAAGAGACCCTTTTTTTGGAACGAACCCCTCCTTTCTCAGGTTTGTAAAACATATGAGTTTGGACTTGTTTGAAGGATGAGCTAAAATGAGTGTTTGTTACCCTCTTTGAAATCATAAAATGGAAAAGAGGCACTCATCAATAATGATGGGGAAATTAAGGGAAGGGAATCCATTCATTTTTGAAAACAAATGGTAGTTTATCGTCACCTTTGAACATAACACTTGTCTGCATTTTATTCAGTCAATTGGGTAAATCAGCTTGTCTCTAAGTTGATCCACTTTCATGAGTCATGTCACTCCTTTGAGTCTTTCAAAAGAATACATTGTCCATCGTCGTATTGTTTTCTGCCTCATCGAGTCAATGCTACCAAGTCTTTTGTTGTGCCGCCCAATGTTCAAAGGGAAGTTGAAATTTTACCTCTGTAATAAAAAGTAGCCTTTGTGTGAGTACCTTTTGAGTCAGTCCTATGGTTACATTATCTACAACAATCCAAAACTTTGTTCTGAGTTTTGTGTCGTCAATGTGGGATTCATCACGACCCTCCTTCGACGGGACTATTCTTGTCGACATCATCTCATTATCCAAGAATTAGTCTTAGAAACAATTTTAGTACCTTGAGAACTATATGCCTCGATGATAGATTCTCTCACTTTCGACATAGGTTCACATCATTGACCTTTGATCGATGGACTCGACTGAGTGTTTGACATCAAATCATATATTCACATTCAATAATTTGTACTAGGGTACCTTGGTAATCATTGAGATTAATGGTGATCTACCTCGCACTTGTTAATGGTTCACATCATTGACTGGTAATAAAGTGGTTTCTACCATGCTCGACTTCATATCATTGTAATCACCTGGATAGAATCATAGTTTGTGGAAAGATGAGATGAAGACCTTAGAAATTCGTCAAAGCACTCATAGATTTCTCCCCAGGTTGTGATGGAGTATATTGTATGAATTCCCAGCATGGATCCACATATGTACGGTCATGGATGTCCTTGAATTTGTGTTCATTTTGACATAGATATATAGTGTATTTCTTGTATCTATGTCCCAAGTTTGAGTTCTTTACCACATGGATCTACGTTGTATTCTAGTAGACATGGTTGTTATTCTCTCTCATGGATCTACCTTGTATTGGTCTACAGCCATGATGAGGACACATTTTTTCATAAGTCAAAATATTTGATGTATTCTAGATGCCCAGTTGTTGATCTTCGATCAAGCTTATTCTTTCCTCGAAGTGATAACTTGCTCTTTCAAAGCTCTCTCCTATCGTATACCTCTAGCCTCATGATTTGGGGGGGATTATATTACACATAAATATTGTCATCATCATGTCATTAAACCCCACACAAATTATTGTTTCCTCGATCCCAAGTCATGAAGAAAAATCCTGGTCCAGATATCAATCTTGCATATCAAAATCTAGCACCGCTCCTACCCTTTAGTCAATGAGCGGTACCTTATTCAGCACCACCTATAATGTATTGGAAGTAAGTAGTGGCACCATTAGTACCCTTTGTAAAATGCATAGTTCTACCCTTCACCGCTCTTTCATAGTGAGGAAGAAGCAATTCCCTTAGTTAAAAGTGAAAAAGAAAGGATTCCACAAAGCTTCTCGAAGGAAGGCTTCGTGGCTCCCTTATCCCTACACCTAAGGACCACCTGGGCTCGAGATCCATCCTTGTAGGATCTCCTATCCACCTCACCCACCATTTCCTCAACCATCCCTATCCTCCCAAGTCCTATAAAATAAGGCTCATATCCAGGGTTGAGGGGCAGAGAAAGGTTATGCTGTTTCATTCTCATTATGGCCTAGATCAGTAGGGTGAGCATAGGAGGAGAAAATTTGGAGCGATTGGGGACAAGATATTGGCATTGTGAAGGATCTTACTGACACTAAGACATAGGTTGTAACTTCTTCTTCTTTATCTAATGAAAAATTGGTTCCTTTCCCATAAAGTATATTGTGTTAATATCATATGTTTTATTGTTAGATTCCGTAGTCACTAGCATAGAATAGTGGAACATTTTTTGGTGCTCTTTGATCTTGTGTGTTTTTTTCATGTGATGATGTAGGTATATCAGTGAAGAAGCTAGAATTATAGGATATAACCACACTTTACATCAACGACCCTTATTCCAGATATCCACCCATTCTAGGGAAAGTCTTCCAATTCTATTGTGTACTATTTGTTCTAGATTTGAACCATTCAGACTATAGGAACAACTCTTGTCCGTAGGAGGTGTATTTTTCCTATTAACATGCCCCTAGATCTGAAGCTGAGTTTCTAATTGATTCTCTTCTCAAGAAGTTGAACTTCCATCGCAAGAACATCTCCCTCTTGGTTTCATCACCAAAGGTCTTCTGGTAAAGATCATTATCTCGGAACACCGTGTACACATTATAGCACACCGGATACCCTTGATTATTACACACAAATCCCATATAATAAATGACAGGAATCTCCAGAATTGTGGCTACCCTCCTTCTTCAAACACAAAGACTCATGGCCAACTACACCTATGTAGAGTAGGAGAACTCTAGTTTCTTCTATTAAATAAGGCCAAAACTTAAATGTAGAAACTACCTAGAAGACACCAGCCTATCTTCTGAAACTCCATAATATGGTGATGCACTCATGCTGGGGCTATGAATTAGTGCATGAGGATTTGGATGGTAAGATATTTGAAACTACTCCTCCCACCAAAAAGTGTAGAAATTTATTCTTGACCACGATGGACGCTGCAGGAAGGAATGGTTCAATTCATCATTTATAGGTATAATGGCCCATGCAGTCAAAATATTGGAAACAAATATCCTATGTTTAGAACCAATATGGATAATTCTACCATATGTATCATTTCAATAAATGTGATGCATCACGATAGCGTTCCTTTGGAATTTCTTTCCTTAGCTGATTCATGAATTCACCAGTAATGCCATTATTTCTACAATAAGCAATTTTAACCTAGCACCCTCTTTATAAGTAATCATGACAAATATTTGTTAAATGATTTTTTGTGTGATCAGTGAAACATTTCTATGGAGGAGAGACCCAATAGATAGAATATGTAGAGTAGTGTGAAGTGTATTGATAGAGAGAGATAACACTCCCTTGGTTGAGCGAATGCTCATGAAATGATATCAATAGAGAATTGATGATGAAGGTATTCGCGAAGAGGAAGAACAAATATGGAATAATTTTGTTTTCTTAGGATCTCAATGGATATATTTGTTACTTAGCATGTTGGTAAAGACACCTTAAGAGCTCATATCACAATTTCTCATGCCACTTTTAGCCTATCCAGTTAGTTAAACGATTTTCTTTTCTACATGAAATGATAGGTAGGAAATCTCACCAAACAAGTAATTGTATGGCAATAATTTATCAATTATATCACTAAAATGTGGTCGATGAAATATCTTATTGAATGACTAGCTCAGCCCATAAGGAACAGAGCGACGAAAAATATCTGATTGGAGAATGGCATTAGTAACGCACTCTTGACTGTCCAATCCAATATTGCCTTTACAACATGTATCTCACTATGTTAGCTCCCGAATTGATGATTGGGAGAGGAATCATTCCTAGCGGCAGATTGGTGGGATGAATCCTAATTGTCTAGCTCTTCAAAATCCACAGGAAACTAAACAAACTCGTTGAAAGGCTGAAAAATGATGGAACTTTCTACCAGGAAACCTAGATATGGATTATGGGATAGTTTTCAAAATAATGAGAGAAAACAACATTGTCTTCAAATAAGCATAGAAGACCACATGATATCATACTCCCCCCCACTGCACGGGATCTTTATATTTTCATAAATACTCTGCATAAGAATCGATGGATCCCCTCGCCAATCTATCAATTTAACAGAGTAAACCGCCTCATTATTGTTAATTCCATGTTCAACGTAACGTAATACTTTCATTCCATAGTTATAAGAGTCATTTGTTGGAAACAAACTCGGAGGATAATGGGAAAAATATCGCCTACGATAACCCGAATATATTTGATCTTGGATCTTCATAGCTGAAGATCCGAGAATATAAACGTAGATCCTTTAGAGTTTCAGCAATTCTTTCCATAAAGGATTTGAATTCCTATTTTTAGAATTCCTCTAACTGAATGTACAGTCTTTTGGTAGAGTTACACGCATAAACTAATGATTATAAATCGCAGTTATGTGGATGCAGAAAAATACGCTATGGTTTAAGTTGAACTTTGTGTTGGTAAATATTTGATCATAATTGATAAGTATTCACACTGTGTTGGATTTCTTAGAACTTGGTGTATCTGGATTCATCATAACTTGTGGAATTTGGGAAGATCCTGATCTCTGATGTCATTGTAATTTTATCTCATGCAATATGGAAAAAATACTGAATGGTGATATCATCGATATATCAGCTGGAGTCTAATGCATCTCTTCTACACGTATCTTATTTATTCCCTTAGGAATGATTGTGTGCAGATTTATGTGGTTTAGTTATGTGATAGCAACAACAAGTGAAATTATTCCAACTATTTCTAGTGACTAAGTAATTAATCGTGGATCAATTTCTTGGAGCATCAATCGAAGAAGGTGGATAATTGATAACTTTCTGAGTAGGATGGCTAGGAACAAGTGTATTGCGTCTTGGCTTATGATATTCTTGAAAAACAAAATTCTAGAGTATGATCCCCGCAAGATAATCACAGCAGCACAATCTATGGATCATGAGTAATTTCGGATTGACCCATCCTAATACCTCTCAAGGCACAGATCGAATGGAGATTGAGCTACCTGATCTATGCCACCTCTCTATGTTACTAATGTTGAGTTCTCATACTGATCCAAGATCGACAAGATAGAGAGCCATCGACTTAGTTCCAGGAGCAAAGGGAGAGCTAGTTTATTTAGTCTAAATAAAGTTGTTCAGACATATGGAAAAGTGCATTGACTATGGTTTCAATTTGTTTCATCCTGGTGGTGAATCTTTGTTGCAACAAACTGATGACAAACCAAGTTGCAGCTCACATCTCATTTTTATGTTTCTTTGGACCGCAGGTAGAGTTTTGATTGGATCGGTGCAACTCAATCTAGGGTGGTACAAATCGAAAAAAAAATTACGTCAAACACAACATTCATAATCGATAGTATTTTTTGTTCAGAGCCGAAGCCTATTTTAGTGAAATTTGTTTTTTTTTTACTGTTTTTTTATTATATTCATCTAGAGTTTTATTGTTTTTGTTTGCAGGATTGTTTGAGGGAGAAGGATGAACGCACATAAATAAATTGATTTTTTTAATGTTTTGTTTTTATTGATTTTTTATTTTTATTTTTTATTCTTATCAATATTCCTACAACAATGAAATTAGAATCAAAACAGTCCTGAAAAAGTTTTAGTGTTTTTTTTTTTTTTTCCTTCCTTAAAAACTAAAAATGAAAGCTAATTTTTTTTTTAAGCTAATGGACGCATTTGTATATTGTCAGCATTCATGAAAATGTTTTTAAGCATCCTACTTTCTAATTATTAGAATTTACCATCATCTAAGTGTAATGAAATTGAAAATGTAACCATTCTTGTAACAAAAGTAAACAAAGATTTACATTCAATTTTGCAAAATGAAATCTAATATGTACAAGAATATGAAAATTTAGTGCTGATAATGTATTTTAACAAAGTAAAAATAGAAACAAAACTGATCTACCATAGTACTTACTTGAAAGGGCCAATGTTCAATGAAACTTTCATATGTGTGATGTTCTTCTGGATTTTGATCACCCAAGATCCCTTCTTCATCCTCCTTAATCTCATGTTTGAATAATTGTTCCCCATCTGATATGCATGATTCTTCAAATGTCAATTCTTATTTTTTTGCTTCAGGAGGAGTGATTACATTTTTAGTTGTTGTCAATATCTCTTCTTCTTGTGAAGAGGAGATCCTGGATTTTACTAGGATCTAAGTGAGTTGATCTAAACATATACTCATCGTAAAATAATATTACTGATAACCAAATTAAATGCTACAAAATAAAAATGGTACAAAACAATAAAAAATGGTATGAAATAAAATTTGGCGCAAAGTGAAAGAAATCCAAACTCACACTACAAAATGTAAATGCAAAATAATAAACTAAATAAAGGCACACTTTCATAAAAAAAAACTCGCATAAATGAAATATTCTTGTAGAAAATGAAAGAACACTCTTGCAAGAAAAGTAAAGACTTTGCAGAAAAATAAGCACTCTTACATGAAAAGTAAATCACACTTGCGAATAGGAAACATATTTGCATGCAAAGGGAACAACAAGGATTTGTGGTGACCCACTAAAGTGGATGCGTCAAGTTGTTACACCACAGAAATTTCGTAGTGAATTTGTCTATGCATCTTATCGTTTCCCATCCCCCTTACTGTGTAATATAAACACAACCTATCTACCTATATAAACTATCATCCCCTTCTAGCACCTCCCCAACAATGATACCAAATTCTCGAACGAAATATATGATAATAATTTCGACATAAATTATCAATCCGGGAGTTCGTAAAGTTAGAGGTGTAAACAAAATATATGCAGGATTAGATTACATCTAACTTATGTTAATGATTTAAAAGAAACAAATATACTATTATATGTTAACCCTAAAAAGTGTTCACCTAGCTCTCCATGGTCTAAACAATACTTATACATCATATTCCCACCATATTTCCTCCATTGTGACCTTCAGAATTGTATTTCCACAAAAATGATCCAAAACGTCATTATTCCTTCTCATAGATGAAGGAATCATGAGCATTTATTATTATTTATCCCCACTCTCTCCCAAAAAGGGTAAAAAAACTTTAAAAAGAGAATGGGTCAAAAAAACCATAGATAAATACCATTGACAATAAAATACCATGGGTCAAAAAACCCTAGGACCATACTATAAATACATTGTGAAGGACTTCTCCAAAACACCTTTTGTCATTTTCCATCAGTCACATCATACACTTTTCCCCATCATTCCCATATTTTTCAATGCCATTCCCACGGTGTATGTTGAGCATTGCTCCATACCCATTTGGATCCATTCCCCCCTTTTGACAACAAGTTGGAAGAGATTGGAGACTCAAACTGTGGATCTGTGGAACCACTTCAAAGGACGACTACAGTTGCCCATTTTCAGAAAGGTGTCTTATTTGTTATTTCTTGCATTAGTTATTTTTATATGTGAAAACCTGAAAAATATTTGTTGTTATTGTCTTGTTTCTTTTGTTATTGTTGACCTCTTCCTTATGCTCTGGAAGAGCTAAGGTTGGTTCTTCTGCACGTAGTCGGGGATAAATACCAACTACAGTTTTGGTGACTCCACTCGGTCGATCCATATCAAGCTTTGCTTTTGCATGTTTTCTATTGGTTTTTCCTCCCTTTTTGCATGTTTTATATTGGTTTCTCTAGAATTATAGCTACCCTCCTGTTGCAGCTGCAACAGTTCTCCCAAAATTTCTTAAATTTTGGGCCCCTCCTCATGATTTAGCGTTGTTTTTTATCGTTGGATCCTTTGAACCTTTTGGTCGTGCTTTAAGTTTGGATAGGTTTGATGATTATAAATAATCTGTCTTAATTTTCGCTCGTGTGTGGAATTGTTGTAAATCTCAGTTTTTAAAGTTTGTTTAATGTGGATCAGGTTTTTGTCATTTGCAAAATGATACTTCAGAGGCAAAACAGTTCAATCGCTGCCAGGTTTGAATTTTTCATCGCTTAGATCGGAGGTTGCTGTCCTGGTTTGCTTTCGCCGTTGCGGCTCTCAAATTAGTTAAGCCTCCGAAGTATAAAGCACTCCGCCCTCCGATATGCGTCACATGGCTATAACCTTTCTTCTTCCATCGTTGTGGCTCCCAAATAAAATAATCTCCCGAAGTCTAAAACGCTCCGCCAGCCAACACATCAGTCTTTTAGTCGCTTGCCCGTAACTTTTCTTCTTCCGTCGTTGGGGCTCCCAAAGTGATTAAGCTTCTGAAGTGTAAAACCTTCTGACTTTCGATGGAGAGTTTTCCTGCCCATGGGTCGCATGTCCTTAACCTTTCCTTTTCTATCGTTGCGGCTGGGAAAGTCATTTAGCTTTCGATGCCAAAGTCCTTTCGACTTCCGATTGGTTTTTTTCCTTTTCCTTCCCGTAGCTCGGGTCTTAACTTTTCCGTCTCCCAGCGTTGATGTTTTCTCTCGAGCCCGTAGGTGGATGAGACAGTGGCGCACCGAGCCATTTCTTGTGGATTAGTCGTTAGTTGGTTTAATTTGACGTTTGTTTAGAATGCAATCCCGTTCAATGATGCACATCGTTTGATTGCAGGTGCTTTCCGGAGAATGGTCAAACTACTGTGGTGCAAAGGGAGATGGGTAATTTGGTAAAAGAAGAGCCGAAACCTCAGGATCGCAAGCAGGACAAAGGAAGGAAAATACAAAGTGAATGGCAACAAAGGCACAGACCCGAAAAGATCTGTCAGTTACTCATCAAATCATGAAAGCGCACAGAAAATAAAATGGGAAGATGAAGCGTTTTGAAGGATCAGAAGGTCATACGTTTGAAGGGGGGCAGCCCAAGCAGTCGGTGGTGGTAGTTTAAATATTTGAAAGTAGAACTTAGAAGGGGATTTTTCCCTAGAAAAACTTGTAACTTAATGCTTGTAAGAGGAACTATTTCGTTTTACAACCAGAGACTGCAAGTTTTGCCTGTTGGAGGAAGTACTATGTGGAATATGTCAATGTGATTAAATGAGCAATGTTGAATATGAACTATTTCGTTTTCAGCTGTGCCTCATTAGCTGTAAGAGTGTTCTAATTTCTTGAACCTATGTTCTTGTATGAATGTTCTTCAGTACCTTTATGATGTCTTTTCCACTATGAGTAATGAAAATTTTAACTGTTGATGAGCTATCTTATCATATATACTTTTACTCGTGTTTATATGTTTGGTTATAATAATAGCTATCTGTGATTTGCCATAACACATGAACAGGGGTGCATTACTCATGAATGAATACCCAGCTCTCTAGAGATAGTTTAGTTAGTATTTATTTTCTTGCATGATTTGGATGCTTGTGAGTTCTAAGACGAGAGGTAAGAACCTGCGCATCACATTGTGACTACTCTTTGCATATTTATCACCCTGCATGGTTAATTAGGCACTTGAATATCATACTTAAGTCAAAAAATACAAATACACAGTGGACCGGGCCGCAACCGGTATAACCTTTGTTTTGTTACTTGACCTACGGTAGCCGGACCGCAAACCGGACGGATTCCCTATACCAAACAGTCATGGGCTAGTTGGGAACGTTGACTGGGGAGAATCCTTTGCTGTTGTTGCCTACGAATTTCTAGGCCTCAACAGTTCTAGCGCTATAAGGAGGGCCACCAGTGCATGGCTGGCTGAGGAAACCCGTTTTCTCAATATTATTCCACCGGTAACAGTTCGAAAAGTAGTGGGCTTCATAATCCAATTCCGGAAGAAAGGAATAGAGAACATCTATATTCTTTTGGCAATGAAGTTGTCAATGACCTGAGAAGACACACCAGGGCATATGTAAAGAATATTGGGGGATTTCTAATTATCCCTGAATTGCCCAGAAGAGAATATAAAAAGAAATATCGTCCTATAGTAGAAGACTCAGTGCTGGTTGGAGACTGGGAAGAACTTGTAGAAACAGCCTTATAGGAAGTTGCACTACCATTGAATCAAGAAGACCCAGATACCCCTCACAGTTCTCCTGCTCACACTCCTATTGGCTCACCTCCTCACTCTCCACCCAGACTCATGGCAAGAGTAAATGCTAATCCACCACCTAACCCACCAAATCCACCACCTGCCTAGAGAGCTAGATCACCTTTAAATCTAACGCCTCCGCTACATGATTTACCTCAATCCTTTGAAAATATGCTGCCCAAATTCGACCCAAATGAGAAGATACTAGTAGATGATCACCTGCAAAGTTTTTACTTAGCAATAGAAGGGTTGAGGGCTGGGGAGTATGAGGATGTAGTTTGCAGACTATTTCCGCATACCCTTAAAGGAGCTGCAGCATCATGGTATTTTGGGTTGCCTGCTAACTCTATCCCTGATTGGGATACCTTCGAGAGAATTTTCAGAAGTAAGTATGTGATTCAAAAGACTCATGCAGCCCTCATGAAAGGACTATGCGCCTTGAAAAAAGAGAGAAAGGAAAAGGTGCACAGTTTCACGCAAAGGTTTGCAACATATCTCATAATTTTTTCTGAAGCTGATAAACCTTCGGACAAGGTACTGATTGAGCATTATACTTCAGCTTTAGGCCCTAATTTGGCCATGTTTTCCAAAGGTAGGGCCAAGGCTACTTTGATAGAAACCTATGAAGAGGCAGAAGTAGTGGAGGCTGAAAGAGAAAGTATCGAAGATTATCCAGAACAGTCAAGAGAGAAAGGTGCGGGAAGGAAAGCCTTATTGTTTACTAAGCCTAAGGAAGATAAATCGCAAAATTTTGAAAATATGGAAAAAATGATGCAGAAGCTTTCCAACAAAATCATAGATTTGGAGAAAGAGAAGAAAACACAAAAGTTCTATAAGCCCTATTATAAGAAAAGAGAGGATAGCAATCAGTCTCAACCTCCTCCTCACAATGCTGCATCTATGAATTTAACAGAGGTAGGCATGGACAATTTTTGCACTTTTCACCAACAACCACACTCTAAAAAGAATTGTCCTCAATGGATAAACTCGGTGACGTTGGTCATGAATCAACTATTGGATTCCAGATTAACAGAAGAGGGAGATGCAGAAAGAAAAGAGAATACTACTTCAACAAAATAACAAGAAGAGGAAACCATGGTTTTTGTGGGATTCTATTTCGTTATTTGATGCTAAAGGGGAAAAGAATCAGGGGTACAAGGACGTCATGGAAACCAACGTAGCAACAAGAAGCCAAGGGTCGGTTAAAGAAGACAGTCTCCTACTCCCAAATATCAAGAGGCTTCAGCGAAATGTTAAAAAATTTCAAAATAAATCCTTAGCTGATAAAATTCCAAAATTCACTATTACCAGCCAAGCTCCTAAGCAGAATAATAGGTTGGCTAAGCAAAATGAAGAAAAGATGAATGCTAATAAACCTCATCCCATTGAACAGCAGATGGATTATGACATCGTGGAAGATATTAAGAAGGCGAGGGCAAATGTGTCACTATTTGAAATGTGTAAAGTGCCGCAGCAAAAAGAAAGACTATTGAAAGCACTTGAAGCATTGGACGAGAAGCTTCCCACTGTCAATCAACCTCAGGAAGAAGAAGAAATCAGAGAAACCAGCATTGGAGGTAAGTCTAAGAGCAAACAACCACCTTTCCTCCTCACTTTTGAAATTTTCAATCACAACGTACATAATTGTTTGGTAGATTCAAGGGCATCCGTTAATGTCATGCCAATATCAGTCTGTAAAAAGATAAATGGGAAACCTAAGACATCCACATGGAGGTTTGTTCAGTTGGATAGGACAGATGTAAAGGTAATTGGTGAAATGGAAGACGTCCTAGTCTGTTTGGCATCCAATGATGAAGTGTTCCAAGTCATTAATATCGTGGTGGCTGATATACCAGACGCTTACGGTCTTGTCCTGAGCAGAGATTGATCGGCCAAAATAAATGGATATTTTGCCTTAGATTGGTCGCATCCGTGGCTGCCATAGAAAGGAAGTCTGAACCAGATTAATATTTTAAGGGAGCCTCACATGAAATACAACGTTACTCAATTGGATGAGAAGAATGAACCAGTGGATTCTGTATTGGGAAACTATTTTATTGAGTTGGGAAATTACCAAGCAGAAGAAACCAGAAACACATCAGACACCCAGCCTGATCTCCTTCGATTCTCACAGGCTGATGAGATTGACTGTAACATAGTAAACTTAGCAGTAGGAGTAGATTCGCATTCAGTAGTTAGTTATTTTTGGACTTTGTTTTTTGATGGCTCTAAGACGTTAGAAGGGTCAAGGGCCGGCTGTGTCCTGATCGACCCCCAGAAGAATAAACATTTTCTTTCATGTAGATTAGAGTTTGAATGTATGAATAATACAGCTGAGTATGAAGCACTGGTGCAGGGCTTGAGGAAATCGATTGAATTAAAGGTAAGTAATTTAAAATTTTTTGGAGACTCTGAAATTATTGTGAAACAAATCCGGAATCAAATACATTGTGTTTCCCCTCACTTAAAGGCTTACCAAAATGAGGTATGGGACCTGCTTAAATGTTTTAATGCATTCAATATTATTTCAATTCCAAGAGTTAAAAATGCAGCGGCTGATTTGTTGGCCACATCAGCAGCTAGGTTTGTACCCACTAATAATCGATGCTCTGTTGAATTACTTTTCAGGCCCTTAGTACCTGATATGATTACCAACCTACGAGTGCTCGATGATGACCAGCAAATTATAGAATGCTTAACGAATGACGGGGTATTTAAAGGAGCAATTATAGACGATGAAGAACATCAGGCCGAGCTGAAGTATGATAATTTCATCCCAAAGGGAGTCAGAACGTTAGAAAGAATGTTTGATTTAAATGAAAAGTTCAAAAGACCAGCCAACGTGAAGACCCACAGCTCATCTCTACAGTTCGAGCTAATAAATTTAGGGACTGAGACGAATCCTAAATTTGTGAATCTTGGCAAATGTTGTTCACCAGCAGAAAGAGACAAGTTCATCAGTTTGTTTAAACAATATAAATATGTTTTCGCATGGACATATGAAGATTTGAAAACATACGACACCAGCATCATCAAACATGTTATTCCCATCAAAGTTGGTGTCAAGCCGTATCAAAAACCTTTAAGAAAAATGCATCCAAAATTGGAACCGCTGATTCAGAGTGAAGTGAAGAAATTATTGGATGCTAGAATCATTTTTAAGGTCAGACACTCTGAGTGGGTATCAAATCTGGTACCAGTGAGGAAAAAATATGGAGAAATCAGACTCTGCGTGGATTTCAGAAATTTAAACCGTGCTTCAAATAAGGATAACTATCTTGTGCCACCCATGGAGCAATTGCTACAAATGGTCTCAGGTTCTGAACTGTTTTCATTATTAGATGGTTTCTCTGGCTACAATGAAGTATTAGTATCCGAAGAAGATAGATTGAAGACAATGTTCAGGACCAAATGGGGAACCTTTGCCTACAGAAGGATGCCCTTTGGGATTATAAATGCTGGAGCAACGTTTCAGAGGGCTATGGACATAGCTTTCCATGGATTTATTGGTCGTAGTGATGTAGTGTACCTTGATGATATTACGATATTCTCAAATAAGAGAGAAGAGCACGCGTTTCATTTAAGGCATATTTTTGAACGCTGTCGAAAATATGGCATCTCGCTCAATCCCAAAAAGTGTGTGTTCACTGTCACGGAGGGAAAATTGCTGGGTCATATAGTTTCAAAGAAAGGAATCTCTATAGATCCAGAAAGAATTAAGGCCATTGAACAGATCCCCTTACCCCATAATAAAAAAGGGATGCAATCATTTATGGGAACGATAAACTTCATGCGAATATTTGTGCTTGATTTCGCTCAGATCGTCAAGCTGTTGCAGCAGATGGTGAAGCAAAATACATAATTAAAATGGACTGAGATTGAAAAGAATGCTTTCAGCAAAATCAATACTGCTGTTGCACACGCACCCTCCCTGAAAATCCCAGATTTCGACAAAGATTTTATTCTGTATACCTTTGCATCCAATGATTCACTGGCAGTTGTGATTACCCAAAAGGAAGATGGGGGGGAAGAATTCCCAATATCTTTCATCAGCACTGGTCTACAAGGGGCTGAATTAAATTACCCAGCCATTGATAAACAAGCTTACGTAGTATTTAAAGCAGTACATCAATTCAAGCCTTATATTTTAAAAAATTGAACCAAGGTGATTGTCCCCTACCCGGCTGTAAGTTCCCTTCTTGTACAGAAGGAGTTAGGAGAAAGAAGGGGCAACTAGGTAACAACTCTTCAAGAGTACGACCTTGAGTTCAAGCTAGCCTCTATAGTTAAAGGACAAGGGTTGTGCAAACTGATGACTGAAAATGGAAGAAATGAAGAACACGCCTGGGAGGATGAAGCCGAATTACATGTAATGGAGGTATGTCCTTTGTTTACAGCTCCCGAGTCTTGGTATAGAGATCTCATGCATTACCTATAGGCACGGCTGTTGCCAGAACATTGGAATTCTAAGCAAAGAAGAGCACTACATCTTAAATCAGCTTCCTATCAAATTGTTGAGGGAATATTATTTAGAAAAAATTATGATGGAGTTCTTCTTAGATGCCTAGAGAAAGAAGATGTGAAGAAAGTAATGACATATTTGCATGACGGGCCTGCTGGGGGACATTATTCAGGGGATACTACAGCCCACAAAATCCTCAGAGCCGGTTACTATTGGCCTACGCTCTTCAAATATGCACACGCACATGTCAGAAAGTGTGATATTTGCTAAAGGTGTAGTGGGAGACAACCTAAAGCAATAGCACCCGTAAAGCCTGTGATGATCACGGAGCCATTCGAGCAATGGGGGTTGGATATCATTGGAGAAATAAAACCAAATTCCTCCCTACAACACAAGTACATTCTAACCATGACCGATTATTTCACTCGCTGGGTCAAAGCAGTCCCGCTGCACAAAATAAATCAAGACGAGGTCATCAGCTTCCTTCAGGACCACATCATGACCAGGTTTGGAGTTTCAGTTTTGTTAGTTTTTGATAATGCTACGTACTTTTCATCAATTAAATTAACTGCTTTTGCTCATGATAAAGGGATAAAATTGCATTATTCTACTAATTACTATCCACAAGGAAATGGCCTGGTTGAATCCACTAACAAAAATCTGATTAGAATTTTAAAGAAGACTGTGATAGAAAACCAGAGGAGCTAGCACTCAGCACTACCAAATGCCCTTTGGACCGATAGAGTCACCCCCAAGTCTGCAATAGGAGTGTCTCCGTATACCTTGGTGTATGGTAAAGAAGCCATTCTTCCCCCCAACATCATGCTACCCTCTTCCATAATAGCTCAAGAGTCCAGAGGGTCAGAGAATGAAGTTTTGCAGATAAGGATATGCAATCTTCTGAAAGCAGAAGAGGCTAGATCTCAAGCCAGAGAACGCTTTAAGCAACAACAAGAGTTAGTAAAGAGATGGTTCGACAAACATAAAGCTGGAACAAAAGAGTTTGAAGTGGGAGATCTGATTCTCAAGTGGGATCACCTCCACGATGAGAAAGGAAAGCATACTAAATTCCAGCAGTAGTGGGTAGGCCCTTTTCAGATTGTGTCAAAGCTTGGCCCTTCTACTTATAAGTTGCAATATTTACAGGGGTGGGAGGAGAACTTACCAGTAAATGGTTTGGTTCTCAAGCCTTATTTTTCTTGAGTTTCTTTGAGTTCTTCTGTCTTGTATATAAATAATATGTTTGGTTGTCTTTTGAGTCATGTTTTTCAGCTGGTTTTGGTTTGATTTTTCTTGATTTCAATAAAGGGAACGAGCCCGTGGTTGCATGGGGAACACCAAAATTTTTGGGAATGATAAACATTTTTGGGCATCAGACTGTGTGTTGTTGTTTGTCTAAAAGAACTTCTTCCAGTTTAGCAGTTTTCTCGAATATCTTTGAGTGCATTGAAGTCCTGCTTAACCCCTGTGAAATAAACCGGATTCAAAGAGTCTGAAATACTATGTTGAGGCTCCATCCACGTCACACTTAAAATGTTCTAAGGGGCGACAGCAAAGGACCCATGGAAAGGAGCAAGGTGAACAGCATATTAAATATAAATGAACCCATGCCAAGAAACGAATGCCAAAAGGAAAATAAGAGTCAAAAAACTCCTATGAAAGCATCATACATCAAAGTAAATGCTGAATCATAAGTACTAAATTGCCGAAAGTTCCTCTCCATCCGTGAGCTAAAACATGAAGTACACCGCTCACACAAAAGGACACTATGGGATAGAGGAGCCTGAATTAAAATTCAGAAAGAAAGGCATGCAGGAGGACTCATATGAAAAGGGACAAAAGTCCAAAAGCACAAAAAGTGCTAAAGTGGCATGGGAATGAGGAACAAACAAATATTTATGTTTACCATATGCTACAATCCTATGGTGTCCAATCTATCAGCTACCTGAAGACAAAAGTAATAATGAAATTCATCCTCTGGCCTCAACAGAGTTATCTGGACTTGAAAATATTGGTTTCCACTCTCCCAAATTGGACTATCATCAATGATTAAAGGTACACACTTCCATCATTTGAGAAATCCAGATAGCTGGAAGAATTCAATAGATGCATTTGTTGTTAAACAGACTATCACTCAAAGAATAATCGCCCAGAGATCTAGGTTCACCAGGTAATCACCAATTGTTGCAGCTGCAACCGTTCTCCCCAAATTGCTTAAATTTTGGGCCCCTCCTCATGATTTAGCGTTGTTTTTAATCGTTGGATCCTTTGAAATTTTTGGTCGTGATTTAAGTTTGGATAGGTTTGATGATTATAAATAATCTGGCTTAATTTTTGCTCATGTGTGGAATTGTTGTAAATCTCAGTTTTTAAAGTTTGTTTAACGTCGATAAGGTTTTTGTCATTTGCAAAACGCTGCTTCAGAGGAAAAACAGTTCAATCACTGCCAGGTTTGAAGTTTTCATCGCTTAGATCGGAGGTTTTTGTCCTGGTTTGCTTCCGCCGTTGCGACTCTCAAAGTAGTTAAGCCTCCGAAGTATAAAGCACTCTGCCCTTCGATATGCGTCGCGTGGCTATAACCTTTCTTCTTCCGCCGTTGAGGCTCCCAAATCGACTAAGTGCCCAAAGTCTAAAACACTCCGCCAGTCGACGTGTCAGTCTTTTAGTCGCTTCCATGTAACTTTAGTTCTTCCACCATTGTGGCTCCCAAAGTGATTAAGCTTCCGAAGTGTAAAACCTTCCGACTTCCAATGGAGAGTTTTCCCGCCCGCGGGTCGCATGTCCTTAACCTTTCCTTTTCTGTCGTTGCAGCTGGGAAATTCATTTAGCTTTCGATGTCAAATTCCTTCCTACTTTCAATTGGTTTTTTCCTTTTCCCGCCCGCAGCTCGGATCTTAAATTTTCTGTCTCCCGGCGTTGATGTTTTCTCCCGAGCCCGTAGGTGGATGAGACAGTGGCGCACCGGGCCATTTCTTGTGGATTAGCTGTTAGTTGGTTTAATCTGATGTTTGTTTAGAATGCACTCCCGGTCAATGATGCACATCGTTTGATTGCAGGTGGTTTCCGGAGAATGGCCAAACTACTGTGGCGCGAAGGGAGATGGGTAATTTGGTAAAAGCAGCGCCGAAACCTCAGGATCGCAAGCAGGACAAATGAAGGAAAAGACAAAGTGAATGGCAACAAAGGCACAGACCCGAAAAGATCTGTCAGTTACTCATCAGATCATGAAGGCGCACAGAAAATAAAATGGGAAGATGAAGCATTTTGAAGGACCAGAAGGTCATACGTTTGAGGGGGGGCAGCCCAAGCGATCGGCGGTGGTAGTTTAAATATTTGAAAGTAGAACTTAGAAGGGGATTTTTCCCTTGAAAAACTTGTAACTTAATGCTTGTAAGAGGAACTATTTCGTTTTACAACCAGAGACTGCGAATTTTGCCTGTTGGAGGAAGTACTATGTGGAATATGTCAATGTGATTAAATGAGCAATGTTGAATGTGAACTATTTCGTTTTCAGCTGTGCCTCATTAGCTGTAAGAGTGTTCTAATTTCTTGAACCTATGTTCTTGTCTGAATGTTCTTCAGTACCTTTATGATGCCTTTTCCACTATGAGTAATGAAAATTTTAACTGTTGATGAGCTATCTTATCATATATACTTTTACTCATGTTTATATGTTTGGTTATAATAACAGCTATTTGTGATTTGCCATAACACATGAACAGGGGTGCATTACTCATGAATGAATACCCAGCTCTCTAGAGATAGTTTAGTTAGTATTTATTTTCTTGCATGATTTGGATGCTTGTGATTTCTAAGACGAGAGGTAAGAACCTGCGCATCACATTGTGACTACTCTTTGCATATTTATCACCCTACATGGTTAATTAGGCACTTGCATATCATACTTAAGTCAAAAAATACAAATACACGGTGGACCGGGCCGCAACCGGTAAAACCTTTGTTTTGTTACTTGACCTACAGTAGCCGGACCGCAAACCGGATGGATTCCCTATACCAAACAGTCACAGGCTAATTGGGAACGTTGACTGGGGAGAATCCTTTGCTATTGTTTCCTGCGAATTTCTAGGGCTCAACACCTCCTTATTCAAACATGAAGACTCATGGCCAACTACACCCATGTAGAGAAAGAGAACTCCAATTTCTTCTATTAAAGAAGGCCAAAACTTAAATGTAGGAACTACCTAGAAGACACCAGCCTATCTTTTGTAACTCCATAATATGGTGATGCACTTATGCTGGGGCTGCGAATTAGTGCACGAAGAGCTAAAGGGTAAGATATTTGAAACTACTCCTCCCACCAAAAAGTGTAGAAATGTATTCTTGACCATGATGGACGCAACATGAAGGTATGGTTCAGTTCATCATTTATAGGTATAATGGCCCATGCTGTGAAAATCTTGGCAACAAATATCCTATGTTTAGAACCAATATGGATGATTCTACCATGTGTATCATTTCAATAAATGTGATGCATCACGATAACGTTCCTCTGGAATTTCTTTCCTTAGTTGATTCATGAATTCACCAGCAATGCCATTATTTCTGCAATAAGAAATTTTAACCTAACACCCTCTTTATAAGTAATCACAACAAATATTTGTTCAGTGATTTTTTGTGCGATCAGTGAAATTTTTATATGGAGGAGCGACCCAATAGACGGAATATGCAGAGTAGTGTGAAGTGTATCGATAGAGAGAGATAACCCTCCTGTGGTTGACCGAATGCTCGTGAAATGATATCAATAGAGAATTTATGATGAATGTATTGGCGAAGAGGAAGAACGAATATGGAATAATTTTGTTTTCTTAGGGTCTCAATGGATATTGTTGTTGCTTGGAATGTTGGCAAAGACACCTTCAGAGCTCATTTCAAAATTTCTCATGCCACTTTTAGCCTATCTAGTCGGTTAAAAGATTTTCTTTTATACGTGAAATGATAGGTAGGAAATCTCACCAAATAAGTGATTGTATGGTAATAATTTATCATCTATATCACTAAAAGGTGGTCGATGAAAGAGCTTGCTGAATGACTAGCCCATCCCAGAAGGAACAAAGTGACGAAAATATCTGATTGGAGAATGGCATCAGTAACACACTCTCAGCTGACCAATCCAATATCGCCTTTACAACACATATCTCACTATGTTAGCTCATGAATTGACGCTTGGGAGAGGAATCATGCCTGGCGGCAGATTGGTGGGATGAATCCTAATTGTCTAGCTCTTCAAAATCCATAGGAAACTAAACAAACTCATTGAAAGACTGGAAAACAATGGAACTTTCTACCAGGAAACCTAGATCTGGATTTCAGGATAGTATTCAAAATAATGAGAGAAAAAAACATTGTCTTCAAATAAGCATAGAAGACCACATGATATAATACTCCCCCTCCCCCCCGCCACCGGATCTTTATATTTCCATAAATACTCTACATAAGAATCAGTGGATCCCCTCGTCAATCTGTCAATTTAACAGAGTAAACAACCTCGTTATTGTTAATTCCATGTTCAACGTAACGTAATACCTTCATTCCATAGTTATAAGAGTATTTTGTTGGAAACAAACTTGGAGGCTAATGGGAAAAATATCAGTTACGATAACCCAAAAGTATTTTATCTCAGATCTTCCTAGCTTAAGATATGAGAATATAAACGTAGATCGCTTAGAGTTTGAGCAATTCTTTCCATAAAATATTTGAATTCCTATTTTTAATTAGAATGCCTATAACTAAATGGACAGTCTTTTGGTGGAGTTACACGTATAAACTAATGATTATAAATCGCAGTTATGTGGATGCAAAAAAATACGCTATGGTTTAAGGTGAACTTTTTCTTGGTAAATATTTGATCACAATTGATAAGCATTCACAATGTGTTGGATTTCTTAGAACTTGGTGTATTTGGATCCGTCATAACTTGTGGAATTTGGGAAGATCCCAACCTCTGATGTCAACACAATTTTATCTCATGCAATCTGGAAAAATTACTCAATGATGATATCATTGATATATTAGCTGGAATCTAATGCATCTCTTCTACACGTATCTCATTTATTCACTTAGGAATGCTTTTGTGCATATTTATGTGGTTTAGTTATGTGACAGCAGCAACAAGTGAAATTATTCCAACTATTTCTAGTGACTAAGTAATTAATCGTGGATCAATTTCCTAGAGCATCAACTAAAGAAGGTGGATAATTGATAACTTTGTGATCAGGATGGCTAGGAACAAGTGTATTACATCCTTGCTTATTATCTTCTCAAGAAAAAAATCTAGAGTATGATCCCCGTAAGCATATCACAGCAACATAGGCTTTGGATCATGAGTATTTTCGGATTGACCCATCCTAATACCTCCCAAGACACAGATTGAATGGGGATTGAGCTATGTTATCTACACCACCTATCTATGTTACTAATGTTAATTTCTCATACGGATCCAAGATCGACAAGATAGAGAGCCATTGAATTAGTTCCAAGAGAAAAGGCAGAGCTAGTTTATTTAGTCCAAATAAATTTGTTCGTACATATCGAAAGGTGCATCAACTATGGTTTCAATGTGTTTCATCTAGTGGAAACTCTTTGTTCCAACAAACTGATGACAAACCAAGTTGCAACTCGCATCTCTTTTTTATGTTTCTTTGGACTGCAAGTAGAGTTTTGATTAGATTGGTGCAACTCAATCCAGGGTGGTACAAATTGAAAATGTTTTTACATAAAACACTTTATTCATAATCGATAGTATTTTTAGTTCAAGGCCAAAGCCTATTTTAGTGAAATTTGTTTTTTTTTACTGTTTTTTTTTATTATATTCATCTAATGTTTTATTTTTTTGTTTGTAGGATTTTTTGAGGGAAAAGGATGAACGCGCATAAATAAATTTATTTTTTTTATGTTTTGTTTTTATTGATTTTTTAGTTTTAGTTTTTATTCTTATCAGTATTCCTACAAGAATGAAATTAGAATCAAAATAGTCCTGAAAAAGTTTTAGTGTTTATTTTTTAGTTTTTTTTATTCCTTCCTTAAAAACTAAAAATGAAAGATATTTTATTTTAGCTAATGGACGCATTTGTATACTGTCATCATTCATGAAAATGTTTTTAAGCATCCTACTTGCTTATTATTCCAAATAAAAACTAAAGCCTACCTACCCTATACTAATTAGAGTTTACAATCATCTAAGTGTAATGAAATTGCGAATGTAACCATTCTTGTAACAAATGTAAACAAAGATTTACATTCAATTTTGCAAAATGAAATCTAATATGTACAAGAATATGAAAATTTAGTGCTGATAATGTATTTTAACAAAGTAAAAACAGAAACAAAACTGATCTACCCTAGTACTTACTTGAAAGGGCCAATGTTCAATGAAAATTTCATAAGTGTGATGTTCTTCTGGATTTTGATCACCCAAGATTGTAGGAATATATTAAACCCACTCACAACTTAGGATAAAATAATTAATCATTATTTGATTAATTATTCACCCACTAGCTTAATTAGTTGGCATCCAC
>LPNX010656714.1:209472-238191 GCA_001517045.1 Pseudotsuga menziesii
TTATTATTCATAATTATTCAATGGAAGGATACACACCAATATTAATCTCTTCATTCATGTGATTCAGTCTCTTTTCTTCTCTCTATTTTTCTTGTGTATGCTTGTGAGAATTCTTAGTAGCAAGATCTATTTCTTGTGCTTCTTATTAGCATAATTGCACATAGAATTGATATATTATTTCTACATGGTATCAGAGCTACAAGGTTGATCAAGTTCTACAGATTTGAGGAGCACATCCAGTCTCCTATCCCTCTCTGAAGAAGAGCTTGTCTAGCTTACAAGATTTTCGACTAGTTTGTTTTGCAGGTTGCAGAGAGTATCTCTTAGAGAATATCATCAAATTCAATATGGATTCAAAAGTTCCTCTACTATATCCTTTCAACTATGCTGATTGGAAGCCAAATATGAGTGCATACTTGAAGAGGCAATGTCTCTTTGATGTCTCCATTGGTGCATTGAGTGAACCCGAGTCTTATGAAGAGAAGATTGATTGACTGAATAATTGTGATAAAGCTTATGGAATTATTTGTTTGGGAATGTCTCTAGATATATATCATCTCATATATTCTACTAAATTTCCATTTGATCTTTGGAAAGTTTTGGACAAAGCTTTTGTTTTGCAGGAAATTGAAGATGAAGCATAGAGCGAACCTAGCATCTCCTCTTGTTCTCTCTCTCAAGATTTATTGGCCTCTAAATTCTCTTATGAAGTTGATCATGATGAAGAATTTTCTCATACAGTTCATGTTGTTTCTGCCCTCTTTGATTCGAATGCTTCCTCCTTCAATGAAGAAGCAAATATTGAAGAGCCATCTTTTTCTGTGTCTCTTGAAGGTGATTTTTCTTCTTGTGATACTATTGATGAAAAAGAAGTAAAATATGGAGCTTCTGCTGATATTTATTATGATCCTATAACCCATTCATTGTTCTCTCAATCTCCTATCTTAGATTCTGAGATATATATGCCAGATTCTTCACACCTCTTGCTTACCTCTCTCATTGATGGTGCACAACCCAGTGACTTCCAGGATGTTTGCTTAGCCACATGAAGCCTTATTTGTGTCATACCACTTACCTTACTTGATCTCATGTGCTTCAGCATATACTCCATTTTTCTTGACATCAATATTCAGATCCTTCTTGAATATTGTGAACATCTCATTCTTTCCTCCTTTCATACAGAGGATTCATTACCAGTGTATTCCCATGAGTCTATTGATATGCTTATATGTGATCCTTTGGATTCTGATTTAGAAGAATATTTGCAGGTTGATACACATATAATACCACCATCCATACTATCTACCATAGCTCTGAATAATCCAAAGACTATACAAATCCCAAGCTCACTAGTTGATTCCTCATTGGTCTCTTATGCAGTGATATCTATCTTACATGGTTTGAAGTCTTTCCTAACATTCAGTGGCTGGTTATCCATATCCTTAGTCATATATGGACTGATATTAAACATGTTTGGATCTGTTCTAAACACTTATGGTTCAGATCTTATGCCCATCCATCATTCAGATTTTTACACCTATCAGTTTTCCCCAGTTGCTCATAATTTTCCTAGTCTAGCCCTATATCCTCATGGAGCCATTGAAGCCTTTATCCTTGCTGTTATATATGATAATATTTCTGATATATCAGAGTTTTATTAGCCTCATATCAGATATATACAGGTTCTACATCAGATTGGAAGATTGACATGTGATTCACATCACAATTTTGCAGCTATTCAGGCAATTGGGTGTGAAATAAATTGTCTTAATTTTTGTACTCTTTGGAAAGGAGTATGCAAAGATATCTTTTCCATTTCAGATTACGTTTGCAGATCAAAGTTTGACAGCAGAAAGAAGCATTCAGATAATGCTCCTACTTCATCAGTTGATGAGATACAAGGAGTCTCTCCTCTTCCTTCGTGCAGGTTATACACTCCAGTGCATGATCATGGAGTTCATGATTTCTTCAACAAGTCCTTCATCCAGAAGCAGTTCAGTCAGCTCATTAAATTTAATATGAAGATATGTTGAAGACATATTTCAAATCTTGTTCCTTATCCTATCTTGAGGGAGTATTTTCCCCATGTGGTTTTGCCTCTTTCCTCACTTTTCTGGACATAATAATTGTTAAAGGGTGACCATAGCCTTGTTGCTGGGCCCTATATGCATCCATATGTTTTGTCATACCATCATAAAGTCAGACTTATAGGGGGGTGTATAAATATGTTAAACCCACTCACAACTTAGGATAAAATAATTAATCATTATTTAATTAATTATTCACCCACTAGCTTAATTAGTTGGCATCCACTTGCACCTTAAAGTCAATACATGCCATCTATATCCTAGGAATGATTTATTTCCAATTCTGGGTTGATCTTGACCACCTTTTGACCATCCAGAATTAGTATACAAGAATTTACAGCAGATTCTGCTTTATTTTGCTTTTTCTGCTTTTCCTGCTTTTCTATGGATAAGATAAAAGCTAGTCAACTCGGAAACTGAGAGCTTTTGTTTCCAACCCATCCTCCATTATTTTTTCTCCATTTTCTAGGATTAACATGTTATTTCCATCTCCTTGACAACTCACTCATGCTTTTTCCAACTCGTGAGGTCCTTGATAGATTTGGTAAGTGCTTTAGCCACCTATGGGGGTTTGCTATATTTTGGTAAGTCAGCCTTTTTGAGCTTTATGAGTTGGTTCCATACAATTTGATTTTCCTATGAGGGATGTAATATTTATGTACACTATTATTCATAATTATTCAATGGAATTATACACAACAATATTCATCTCTTCATTCATGTGATTCAGTCTCTTTTCTTCTCTCTATTTTTCTTGTGTATGCTTGTGAGAATTCTTAGTAGCAAGATCTATTTCTTGTGCTTCTTCTTATCATCATTGCACATAGAATTGATCTATTATTTCTACAAATATCTCTTCTTCATCCTCCTTAATATCATGTTCGAATAAGTGTTCCTCATTTGATATGCATGATTCTTAAAATGTCAATTCTTATTTGTTTTCTTCAGGAGGAGTGATTACATTTTTAGCTGCTGTCAATACCTCTTTGTCTTGCGAAGAGGAGATATTGGATTTTTCTAGGATCTGAGTGAGTTGATCTAAACTTATACTCATCGTAAAATAATATTATTGATAACCAAATTAAATGCTACAAAATAAAAATGGTACAAAACAATAAAAAATAGTATGAAATAAAAGTTGGCACAAAATGAAAGAAATCCAAACTCACACTACAAAATGTAAATGTAAAATAATAAACTAAATAAAGGCACACTTTCATAAAAAATAACTCACATAAATGAAATATTCTTGTAGAAAATGAAAGAACACTCTTGCAGGAAAAGTAAACACTTTGCAGAAAAATAAACACTCTTACATGAAAAGTAAATCACACTTGCGAATAGGAAACAAATTTGCATGTAAAGGGAACAACAAGGCTTTGGGGTGACCCACGAAAGTGGATTCGTCAAGCTGTTATACCATGGAAATTTCACAGTGAAGTCATCCATGCATCTTATTGTTTCACATGCCCCTTACTATGTAATATAAACACAACCTATCTACCTATATAAACTATCATCCCCTTCTAGCACCTCCCTGATAACAATGCCAAAATGTCGAGCGAAATATATGATAATAATTTCAACATAAATTATCAATCTGGGAGTTCGTAAAGTTAGAGATGTAAACAAAATATATGCAAGATTACAGTACACCTAACTTATGTTAATGCTTTAAAATAAACAATTATACTACTATATTTTAACACTGAAAAGTGTTCACCTAGCTCTCCATGGTCTAAACAATAGTTATACATCATATACCCACCATATTTCCTCCATTTTGACCTTCAGAATTGTATTTCCACAAAATGGTCCAAAATGTCATTATTCCTTCCCATAGATGAACGAATGATGAGCATTTATTATTATTTATCCCCACTCTCTGCCAAACAGGGTAAAAAACCTTAAAAAAGAGAATGGGTCAAAAAATCCATAGATAAATACCATTGACAATAAATACCTTGGGTCAAAAACCCCTAGAACCATTCTATAAATACATTGTGAAGGACTTCCCCAAAACACTTTTTGTCATTTTCCACCAGTCACATCATACACTTTTCCCCATCATTCCCATATTTTTCAACACCATTCCCATGGTGTATGTTTAGCATTGCCCCATACCCATTTGGATCCATTCCCCCCTTTTGACAACCAGTTGGAAGAGATTGGAGACCCAAACCGTGGAGCTGCGGAACCACTTCCAAAGACGACTATGGTGGCCCATTTTCAGAAATGTGTGTTATTTGTTATTTCTTCCATTAGTTATTTTATATGTGAAAACCTAAAAAGTATTTGTTATTATTGTCTTGTTTCTTTTGTTATTGTTGAACTCTTCCTTATGCTCTGGAAGAGCTAAGGTTGGTTCTTTTGCATGTATCCAGGGATAAATCCCAACTATAGTTTTGGTGACTCCACTTGGTCGATCCATAGGGATATTTGATTTTGCATGTTTTCTATTGGTTTTTCCTCCCTTACTGCCCTCATCCATCATAGATTTGACCCCCTCACAGCAGATCTAATCCGGTACTATGTCAATGACTGCCGTCCAATGCCGACAAACTATTTTTTTTTAAATTTCTGTTTAGGTTGAGTTGCGCCTATCCGGCAAAAGCTAGGACCGCGTTGCACCTTTTTTTCTCGATAAGTACGACCTAGGTCGTACATTTTTCCCTGATAAGAGAGACCTACATCAGAATCCCAAATCCCTCCTGTCCCACTATTCAGAGAAACTCTAGTCACTACTGTGACTCAGTTTTGAGTGACTTGTCACACTTAATCATTAGTTTTGCAAGAATTGGCTTTGTCGATTGTTTTTCTAGCCCATATCACAATTGTTTCCCTATTGTGTGTGAACCTGATCACACATATTATTTTGAGAGGTGTGACCTGTAGTTTTTTATTCTGTTTTGGTGCTTCAGATTCCTGTTTCAGACCCCCTGTCTGCGTCAAACCATTTTCCAACCCATTTCTGTCCATATCTAATCTTTTGCAGCCCCATGGTACATTTTGAGATCCCACTTACTTAGTTTGTGAGTTGTTCTATTCTAGATTTGCAGTTGAGACCCCATGTATGTTTCCTACATTTGATTAGTTCCTTTTACTGCTCATTTTCCTCAAGTACATTTTATTTCTGGAAGAAAAATTTATTTTGCAGCATATTTACTGCCATTTGCAACTTTTATATGCATTATATTTTCATCCCAATAGTGATATTGTTACATCTTCGCCGTGGATTTTTGGGGTTTGTATACACATAAATTTCACACATATAACACCATATAAATGAAAAAAATTGGTTCAAGACCCCTAGCAAGCCTTAAAAAATAACTTAATACAACCAACATTGTAACCTCACTTATCGACAAAACAATATTGTAGCTAAGTTAGAACTCTGGGGATAGGAATCCAAACAACACCCCTCTGTCACTTACATCTTGAGACATAGTTGTTGTCCATTAGGGGACCGAAAACCTCTTGTAATTTTTGACATGGTCACAACCTGTTTGTCGAGAGCCCCCCTTCTCAGCAAGAGTAATTCACAAATGAAGGGGTTCCAAAAGTTAGGGTGGAATGCTGCAATTCATCGTGCACCGAAGGATAAAACTTTGTAGTCCTCATCATATCACCCAAATAGGGGTTGAGGGCCAAAGGGCTTAAGCAACAATAAAACAAACGAATGCATCATGAACAAGGTAGCCTAGTTTCCATTCTTCTAGGGGTCTTTTACCCAGAGGTCCTTCTCGGTAATGGAATGCTCTTAGCCTATATTGTTCTTTAATTTTGTATTGTCTAACTAGGACTTCATCACCCTGTTGAGGATATGATTTGTGAGGGGATTCCAACTTGTAGTTAGGAGTTTGATTGCACTCTTATCACATAGATTAGTGTGTCATTTTATTTTATAGGTAGTATTTCTTGTTGTCTTTCTAGCCACTTTGTTGTAGACTCTCTTTTCTATGACCCGCTGTTGCATCTCAGTTTTAGAGATTTGTGTTGGCATGTGAGGCACCATTTCATACGCTCTCCTTCTACACACTCAGTTGTAGTTGGGTTTTTCATCCTTCGATTGATACTCTCGAGTTTTCATTCATTACATATCACTCCATCACATCATCATATCTCTACCACGCTACTCACATAGGATTAGGGGGCATATCCCTAGTTCATTTCCTTGAACCATCACCCTCGATGTCATATTTGACATCGTTCACCACCTTTGGAGCCACATACGACCTATGAGTCTAATTTGGATTCATATTAGTCTGAACCCACCTTGTTTACTGCTCCATCTATTCCTATGGTTAGTGCACATCCTGATCCATTTCAAGGGGAGATTGTTAGTAGTGGGATTATGCCCATTCCACATATCGTCATAGGTATCCCTTTGACTGGGTCGAGAGGCCCTGGTCCTAGTGGGCCCTTTATCAGTACATACACTACTACTGGTTCACTACCCACTAGTGGTGGTCCCATTATAGCCACCGTGGTCACCACCATTCCACCATTTATACTTGGGGGAAGTGGCCCTTCCATGTCTATTCCAACTAATCCTACCATACCAATAAATTTTCCTATTATCAAAATTCAACCTCAGACACCCCCAATTATGCATGGGAACTACGTTCCTATGGCTACTGACGCCATTGCTGGTCCTTCCCGATCTAATCTCGACTCTATCCTACCTTTTATGGCTAGTCTCAACCTTCCTAATCCGGCATGGTTAACCAATGACCCCATTCATCATCACCCACAATGGCCTCCTATGCCTACCATTCTTCCCTCATACAATTCTAAGTTTGAGGGTAACGAAGCAGAAAACCCTCAAAATCACTTTATATCATTCCACCTACAGTGTTCATCTAACAACATGGTAGGCGATTCCATCCGGTTGAGGTTTTTCCAATGCACACTCACTAGTGATGCGACTAAGTGTTATATTGAACTACCTCATGCTATGTACCTTAACTTATCCTCATTAGCTTCAATGTTCCTTCAATACTTACAGTTACCCATCCATTATGACGAGGGAGTGGAAATACTATTATCGTATCGACAAAACACAACTACCCATTTCACAGATCGTATCCATGAATGGTGTCATCATCGTAGTTTGTGTAAGATCTATTTAGATGGTAGGATCTTCCTATATTGGTTCCTCAAAACCTTACTCCCACTATAGCCAAAGACGTCCAATATAAGCTCCCGCAAACCAAAGAGGAATCCATCCTTAACACCCAACAATTTGATCTTATATACACCCAATTAAGTTACTTGTATACCATTATACCAGATGCTCCTCGAGCCGAAACCTCACGTCGAGATACGCCAGGGGCATATCATGATGTTGATGGAGTTATTGACTCTATTACCTAGCATCCTCATTTTCATCCATCCTGGCTCATGATACCACCACATCCTAGTAACACCCATACTGCTTCCCAACGAGGTTATGCGCCTGATTGTTCATGCGTAATGGATTATTATGGAGCCACCTCCTTCGATGTGCCTCCCGAAAAAAACCCTCATGTTCATGGGATGACTTGTTTGACACACTCGTCTACTGACCAAATGACCGTATTTGCAGCCCCACCATGTAATCTGATTTATTATGCACCACCTGTGCAAACTGCTTTGACCCTAGCCACAACTCCTTTTTCTCTTTCCAGAAAGGTCTACGCACAACAAAATATCCCTAAACAACCCTCCCCTAATAACCCACAAGGAAAAGGAAGGAACAAGAGAGGTGGTAATCGAGGCAACAACCAACCTCAAGGAGGTCTCCAACATGCCAACCCTACAAACAATAATGGTGTCAAACCTCCTGCATAGAATCCCCAACGTCCCGCTCGACCTGATAAGAACCCACAGTGGCATACTAACCATCCATTATCCATTTGTAACACTTACGACCATTACACGCATAAGTGTCCTTACTTGAATCGCATCCACCATATACTCCAAAATGATAGTCAACGTGATCCCAACGGGGCTACTTCGGCTTAGTCAAAACCAACACCACCATGTGCTCCACATATGGTGCTCCAAAACCCCCTTCCAAACTAAGGAATGGTTGCAACCCAGCCCTTGAACCCACAAGCTCCCGCAACCACTTCAGTGGATCAACCCATTTATCCGGGTGTCCATCACTTCATGACGTTATTATCTGATGTCAACCTATAGACTCAACGAAACCAATATGGTTCCACCATGGAGACTGTTGACCCATGTGCAACATCTACCTCCACCACTTCTGACATGTCTCTGCATTTTTAGAGACCCCCTATGGACGATATTTCTAAAGTCTTGCGGTTACCTTTACATTGCATCACAAACAATGCCGCTACTAGAATTGCACTCAACTATAGTATTATTGATGACTTGGCCCAGTCTCCCACAACCATGTCCATTTTGGAAGTGCTCAAAACTTGTCCTTCACAACGTAAAGCGTTGTTATCAGTGCTAAGTGTCATTGATCCCTCTGATTCTAGGTTGATTTCCTTCGACTTGTATCAAGGAGAACCTCAAATTCAATCATCTGTCACTTTCCAATTTCTGCTCACAATTCAGAATTTGGTTATTCATCAATGCATCATTGATGAGGGGGGATCCACCTGTGTTATGTCAACTATTTTTTGGCATAAAATCGGATCCCCAACACTTCAACCTTCCACCACTGCTCTTCGTGCCTATGATGGCTGCTCTGCTCAACCCCAAGGTGTTATCATGAATGTACCTATTGAGTTAGTAGGGAAAGGTGTTGATTTCCATTAAGGTTGTCAACACCCAACTTGATTAAAACCTCCTCCTAAGATGTAGTTACACGTATGCAATGCAAGTCATTTCTTCTACAGTGTTTCAACTCCTGATGTTCCCTCATCATGGGAATATCATCACCATAAACTAGCTGACATAGTATGATACAAAGGGGTTGGCCACACTAGAACATGTCCTTCCCACTATCGACACTACCATCGATAGTGTGTCCATACCATCATTGTCTATCATTTCCCTATGATTCTTTTCCAATGCTCCTATGATGGACAAATTTTTTTACATACCACCTCTACCTTCACCGAATGATATATTGGATCTATGTACTATCACATCTAGTAGCATTCTGACCTCTTCAAAACCTTAGTCGCAACCTCAACCACAACCCTCTGAGAATTACTGGGGTTCATTCATGGTCCACACGATTCCCTACCTTTTTCCACCATCTGACATTGTGAGAAAGCCTGTTATGGATACTCTCATCTTTCCTAATTTCACTTTGGGAATTCCTGAGTAATACCTCGAGCCACCTACTCCACCCCCAACCCCCTAGGTCATGTTGACTCTCATCCAACCTATTGAGACGATGTCACACCCACCTCTTGCACCACCAAAGACTACTCCTATGTCTACTCCTACCCCTCATCCTCTGAACAAGGCTGGGGGTAAGGAGACAAAAACTACTACAGAACCACATCCTGCTCTTGTTTGTGCTTTGTGCAATGTCTAAGGCCATGCGACAAAAAACTATCTCAATTTTCCTATCCTTCGCACCCACATGGAAACTATAGAAGATACTTATGGATCCCTAGTGGTCAATGTCCTTGACCCATTAGTGGTTAAGAATAAGTTGCTGCGAACCAACCACCCTTGTGTAGTTTGTGGCCCATATGGTCACTATTCTCACCATGGCCCATACTTGCTTGAGTATTTGGTCTCCTAATCTTGCATCAGTTGTGTGGGTCATTTATTCCCTGTCACATTAGTTGATCCATATTGATAGAATGTGTGTTGGCATTGCTACCAACAACCAGGATGAGTATGACGGTGTCGTTGGTGTCCTGATTGCTTTGCTCCACTTGGGTATTCGCCACCTTGATGTCTTCCTAGACTCCGATCTTCTTGTCTCCTAGTTGAATAACTGCTACTAGGTAAGTGATCCTTTCCTCTTTAGAAAGTTCATGTGCACTAGACACTTGGTTATACATTTTGAATCCATTTCATCCATGCATGTTCTTATAAGTCTCAATAGTCTAGCAGACCAAATGGCTAATGATGTTCTAGAGTGGAACATCAATCATCGCATATAGGAAATAAAATACATCATGCATCATCATATACTCATGCATACATATGCCATATACATCATATAGGAATCATCATAATAATATAAAAGAGACTCATAAAAAACTCATTAAAACACATAAAAAGGTGCATCCACATGCTTATTTATATCATGGCATAATGTTAACTCCAAAATGAGAAGCTCCACAAGATTTCTTTGCCGATCATACATATAATACAAAAATCCCCATGCACCACTGCATCGGGGACATCATCACTAGATGCTAGTCGGAGTCATCCTCCTCAGACTCTGTATCCTCCTTGGTGTCCTCCTCTTCCTCCTCGGAGTCTTCCTCCTCCTCCACATGAACATCACCTTGTGTCACTGCTTTGACATACTCAACAATGACCTCAATCCTCCTTATAATACAGATCCACTCTAGAGGAGCCCTGTAGCACACAATGATCAATTCATTGTCTAGTTACTACCACCTGTCATCAGTGACCCCCTCTAGTAAGTGATCCACATCTAATCACAATGAGTCTAGTGTAGTACTCTAGTGCCTCTTGTACCCATGAGCAGGTGGATCTAAACCTTCCACCCTACCCTTGTGTCTCTGATATCCTATGAGAGGGTGTGGCTCGACATCTGCACATGCACACATTATGTCATCGGTATCTACCACACAAATAAACTAGATATTGATAATATAGTAAACTATATATGAATACAACCACATAAAGCATCAGGTATACATACCATCAGGTCCCCAGTGCCTAGACCTATTATTGAGGTCGAGGCATCTCAGGATCTTCTTGGTAATCCCTACTAGCATATGAATAGTCCTCTATAAGGACTAGCAGTTGCCACCACTATGTGAAAATATCCTGGGTTATGAAATAGCCCACAAAGCCGCCTCGCTCCTTGATCATCATCTAACACCACTTCCTCATGTGAGGCTCACGACGTCCCCCCTCACGCACCGCCAGATGCAGTTGTAGTGTAGGTCATCATTAAAAAACTAATGAGCATAAGAATGAGGGAAAACAAAAATTCCCTCCCACTGAACTAGCATGGTTCAGCCCAAGCCGAGCCTAAGTCAAGTACATCTTGGCCCACCCAAAGTAAGTTCCCCTCATCACATGCTCCACCATCTGGAGCTGACCGCATGAGATATTTTCTGGTCCTGACGATCCCAGTATAAATAGAACCATCACTACTATCGCTCGAGTTTGAAGACTCTCGATGTCACACACCAGTATGTACGACGAGTGCATAGATACAAAGGCATACCAATTCCTATCGCAGAGGTCATCCAGTGACACCCCATGTGTGAGATTCAGTGTAGTGTCACCGATCACACCCAACACTAGGAGTCTTGTTAGAAAGTACACATCGAGGAGCTTGATCTCTATCCACTCACCCTAGATGATAAAGCACTCTACCTCTTAATCTGAAAATCTCACATGCTTTTCTAGCAATATTTTGCTAAACGTATAAGTGGGATCTGGAAAAACTTCCATATCCCACACTAAGCAAGAAAACCCTACACCGCTGGGTCATCATGCACCTCCCCTCAAAGGTCCCCAATTTCTCGCTACCACCATGCCACTTGAGTAATCCTACACATACACACAATTCCTGCTAGCTCCAGTCATGCACAAAAAACTCATTATGGGTTGATTCACATCTGTTTATCCATTTTGTGCGACCCAAGTCACTCAAAAAGATTCAATAGGTGCAGCTGGGTCACTCTTATCCTCTAAAAAGGTGCAACTGGGTCGCTCTTATCCTCTGAACAGGTGTGACTGGGTCGCTCTTATCCTCTGAACAGGTGCGACTGGGTCTCTCTTATCCTCTGAATAGGTGCGACCTAGGTTGCGCATGTCTCTCCGATAGGTGCGACTGGTTCCCACATCTCTGCCTGATAAGAGTGAACTGGGTTGTTCCTTTTCCCCTAAAAAGTGTGACCCGGGACCAAGAACCCTTCGGGCTCAGCCAAGGAACCCAGAGTGAGCAAAACCAAAAAATAATCCATTGAAATGACGGGTTTGATAATAAATCTTACTTATAAGTCACATATCCAAAAACCGTCGATCCAATCATAAGAAATCAATAGTTGTGTCCTGGGGTCCTCCACTCTAACTTTGAAATGACCAGTGAAAATGACATGTGTCATGTGGTCCCCTTCTATTTATAGGATTCCATTTGGTCTATTTTTTCTTCTGTGCACCACAAAGTCATTCGACGTTCATTTTTCATGCCATTCGCACCACCGGGTTCAATTTTATGACCTATGTCTTTTGACGAGACCCTTTTTTCATAATATCCTTATGATTTTTTAGGCAATTTCTTGAAATTCGTCTCAATTTGCATGCCACCACGTGAATCACCCCTTGTATGTATTGGTATGTTCAAGAGCCTTCCTCTCCATCCATACTGTACAGTTGGATTTATTCTACCGCCATCCATCATCCTGCAAGGAGGCCCCATCAGTGTTCCTCAATTATTCCTATCAGCCATGCTCACAAGATAACCTCTTTCTATACATCGAACACTTCCTCCTTACTTGATTGACCATTATGGAGTTTCTGTTAAGCTTTTTTCTTACTCTTAAAAAAATAAAAATATTGTCGATCACGCTTGCTTCGTTTCATGCTTGTTAAAGTATTTGAAAGGATGTTTATGTTTCCTCATTTATATCCTTTTTTGGACTACATAGAGTATTAAAATAAAAGGATCACCCTAGCACCTTCCGGTTAGGAACATTTCCCTTTTATCCTTCTATGCTTTCTCGGTAATTGAGACCGTAATTTACAAAAAATCTCATTATGGGTTGTCTTTAAGCTCTTTTTCATCCCTCTCATCAAGAAAATATCGCCGAGCAATCTTGGTTTCATTCATGCTCATAAAAGTATTTGAATGACCATTCAATGACTATAGGTTTAAGCTTTTCCGAACTTGTTGGACTAACTATGGTAAAGAAGTCTCTCTTCCCTAAAGGATGGGAGATCTATACTTTGTATACTTTTATCATTTTTTGGGATTAGGAGACTTTTTACGAAAAAGATACCACACTGGATTCTTGTTCTTGTTTTCAGACTCTCTAAAAATGTAAACACCATCGAGCATTTACTTTCTCAGGCTCGCTAAAAATCCACTAGATCATATCATCTTGAGCATACTTCTATCCCTTCTTTCTGCTCCTTTAACTATGAAGAAGGCCCAAACGGTGTCTCTAGGATCCACCACATCTAATATCACATTATGGAAGCTTTCCCCCATTGGGTCTCCCTTTTTCAGAGTATTTGGTGATGATTCTGCTTTGGATCCACTGGATATTTCTATTCTAGTTACCTCCCTCAGTATTTCCCATTGCAGTCATATTCCTAGTATTATAGCTATGATCCCTCTCCCATGATTTAGTTTCATTTTTTTCCAGGTTAGCCTTGTCCTCATACTCTGAACAAAGGAATTTTGAGTCCCCCGTACTCCCCTGCACCCATTCCCCCATTCAATGTGTCAGTCCTGTGATTGTTCCACACCTTCGATTATCCCCCTTGTGATTCTAGTCAAGGAAACATCATTTCCTTGATTAGTTGTAGGTTTCCCTCTATCAACGTCAACACATCTATTGCATAGGATAGACCTAGAGGTCCCTATATCCTAGTTTCATCCACTTCATTTATGAGTTCCTTGGACCACTTAAAATGAGTCATTAGTGCCTTTTGGGTTGGTTGTGTCTCACGTGCTCGACTTCAGCTACATCATCGCACCGTTGAGATTTGTACAGGGTATTGGTCTATTCATTATTTGGTCGAACACCTTGGTTGTCAACAGACTCTAGAAAATTCATGAGTCTACTATGGGACCCATATGGTCTCATGTCCCTTGTGATTTATGGGTTGCATTAAAGAAAATGTTCAAAATCCCCGAGTATTATGCTTCCGTGTATATCCAGTATTTGATGCTACATATTGTACCATAGAGATTCAGACTCTCAGTCATTGAGTCCATCTAGTTATGTACACCGCCAGATCCAGCAGAGCATCAGTTGTGATGATATTGCATTCCATGAGAATGCCATTGTTCCTATGTATCAGTTCTTCAGATCATTATAGTATTCATCCTCCCATTGAGGCCACCATTATGTATCACCAGTTGTATATGTATTGATAGGATCCCGTTATTTTGATCCTTGATCCCCATTATTTATTATTTTTGACATTGTCACAAGCATGGGTATGCTCACATCGTCCATATACATGTCACCCATTATATGTATCTCATCCATTTTTTAGAAGAAATAAAAAATCCAGCATAGTTCGAATGAGGAAGCTCCACTCCTCCACGGTCCTCTCTAGTCTCTCCACTATTGTCACCATATTCCCATGATCCTATGATGTCTATTGGCCATACGATGAGTTCTTTCCCTCACACATTAGGGGTAAATATCTTAACACTAAAAATTGTTCACCTAGCTTTCCATGGTATAAACCATATTTATACATCATATTCCCACCATATTTCATTCATTTTTACCTTCAAAATTGTATTTCCACAAAAATGGTCCAAAACATCATTATTCCTTCCCATAAATGAAGGGATGATGAGCATTTATTATGATTTATCCCCACTCTCTCCCAAAAACGGTAAAAAACCCTAAAGAAGAGAATGGGTAAAAAAAAACCATAGATAAATACCATGGACAATAAAATACTATGGGTCATTACCTTGGGTCAAATAAACCTAGGACCATACTATAAATACATTGTTAAGGAATTCACCAAAACACTTTTTGCGATTTGGCATCAGTCACATCATACACTTTTCTCCATCATTCCCATATTTTTTCACGCGATTCCCGCAATGTATGTTGAGCATTGCTCCGTACCCATTTTGATCCATTCCCCCCTTTTGACAACTAGTTGTGGAAGAGATTGGAGATCCAAACCGTAGATTTGTGGAACCAATTTTAAGGATGGCTACGGTGGCCCATTTTCAGAAAGGTGTCTTATTTGTTATTTCCTGTATTAGTTAGTTTTATATATGTTAAAACCTGAAAAAATATTTGTTGTTACTGTCTTGTTTATTTTGTTATTGTTGAACTCTTCCTTATGCTCTGGACGAGCTAAGGTTGGTGCTTTTGCACGTAGCCGTGGAGAAGTCCCCACTACATTGTCGTTGAATCCAAACCTAGGAAATAACAAAAATGGCATAAAGTAAGTGTAGTGAGAATTTATTCTCACTATAGGAGCAAGAATGGCTCCCTTGTGCCTATAGGGCACAAGGGTAGGTTCCTACTCTTTGAAAACAGGAAAAAATGAAACGGAAAATAGCATAAACAGAGTAGCAAATTAAACTAAGCTAATCTAAACAAGAATAAGCAAATGGAAACTATTGTAAACTAGATCTAAGAGCTAATAACAAAAAATAAAGAGGGAGATGAAGCCCTTGTGAATCCCTTTGTACAAAACGGGTTAGGGTTCCGCCTCCATGAAACCTGCTAGCAACCTAAGCCACTACAATGGCAAACCTACAAACAATGTCAACAAATAGAACCTGCAAGTAAAAATATTAGTTGGAAAAAAAAACAAGTAAACAAACATGAAAATAAATTATACCTCACTTAGGTGGAAGGGTGGAGATGGAGGAGAGGGAGTGTGGGTGGTTTGAGAGGCAAAGGTCTCAAAGCATCAACGGGCAGCATAATAATAGGCAAGTGAGGAGTGTTTTGAGAGTGACTCCCCACCCTTTTTTTATAGTTTTTCCAAGGGATTTTAGGGTTTTAAGGCCTTGGTCACGGCTTTAGCCCCTTTTTTGGGCCTTTATCCCCTTTTTCCCTAACTTTAGCCCCTTTTAGGGTTTTAGCCCCTTTTTGAGGGCTTTAGCTCCTAAGGGGCTATTTTGGGCTTTTTTGGGGGTTTTTAGCCCTTTTCTTCATCCTTGGGCTCTTTTGGATTTGTGCGGGTCAAATGGAAGGTCTTATGGATTGAAATGAGTGTTGTGAGATCGTGTCCTTGGGTGGTGTAGGCCATTGAGAGCTATGTGGGGGATTTTTTGGTTAACTGATTGGCCCCTGATGTGTTAGGGCAGGAGCTCAATGTATGGCCGATGGACATCATAGGATTTACTATAGAGAGGTGGTGCTTCCAGGGCTGGGGCATGGTGGCTTTTGGTTTTTGTATTAATTTGGTTCCCATCAATTGGTGAGATACAAAAAATGTGTGACATGTATATGGATGAGGCGGGAATCCCCATGCTCGTGACAATGTCAAAAGAATAATTTGATCTATGCTCTAAAATACAAGAGCCGATCATATACAACTGTTGTTACAATGATGGTTGCCTCCATGTGAGGCTGAATACAATACTAATCTGGTACATTGGTCCCATGGCATTCTCATGGAATGCTATATCTTCATGACTGATGGTCTGCTGGATCTGGAATAGTACATAGCTGTATGAAATCGCTGATTGAGAGTCAAAGTCTTTGTGGTACAAGTATGTTGTATCAATCATAAAGGTATATCAAAGCAATGTTGGGGCTTCTGAACATTGTCTCCAACGCAACCTGGAAATCACAAGGGACATAACCTGTTTAGGTCCCTTGAGTGGACTCACCAATGTGCTAGAGTTAGGTGACATCTGAGGTCTTCAACCAAGTATTGTGCGGAACAAAACCTATATGAATCTCAATGGTGCAATGATGGAGTTGAAGTCAAGCACTTGAGAAACAACCACCCCAAGAGGCACTAAGGACTCCTCTCAAGTGGTCCAAGGAACTCATCAATGATGTAAATGAACCCAAGGTACAGGGACCTCTAGGTCTATCCTCTGGAATATGTGTGTTGGGATTGATAGAGGGAGACCTGCCCCTAGTCAAGGTAATGATGTTTCCTTGACCAAGAGCGCGGGGGAGAAAACTGAAAGGTGTGAAGCAATCTGCGGACTGACTCACTGAATTGGGGGGGGGAGGGGAGGGAAGGGAAAGAACTGAACAAGGGCAGGGGGGAGTGGGAGACTCAAACTTCCTTTTTTTAGAGTATGGTAGCAGGGTGAACCAGACAACAAATGAAACTTAACTCATGGGAATGGGATCATAGCTGTAATACTGGGAATGTCACTGCAGATGGGAAATACTTGGAGGAGGTGGACACTTTTGATACTAATGGGATCCAAGGAAGACACATTGCAGAGTACTCTGAGCAAAGGCAACCCAATGTGGGAATGCTACCAAACTATTTTCTATGGGGTGGTGTCTAGGGACACCGTTGTGGTACGATCTCATGGATTTTGGGTGAGCCCGAGAGGGTAAGTGCTCGATGGTGCTTTCAATTTTAGAGAGTCTGAAAGCACAAAGAATACTATAGAGGGGGCTATTTTTCATTGGTAGTCTCCTATGCCCGAAAAAGGATAAAAGTATACATAGGAGAGCTCTCCCATCCTAGAGGGGATGAGAGACTTATTTACCATTGGTAGTCCAATCAGGCCAGAAAAGGTTAAACCTATACTAACTGGACGGTCATTCAAATAGTTTTACGAGCATGAACAAAACCAAGTTTGCTCGGTGATATTTTCTTGTTGAGATGGCTGGAAAAGAGCTTAACGACAACCAGTGGTGGGATTTTTCGTAAAGTGCGGCCCCTCTGCCTGAGAAAGCACAAAAGTATGCAGAGGGGAATGGTCTTGGCTTGATTGTGGCAAGGAGGCCCTTTTCATGAAATGGTCTACATGGTCCGCAAAAGGAGGTAAATGAGACAATGTAGACGCCCTTTCCAATACTTTAGCGAGCGGGAAAGGAAGGAGCTGCGCTTAGCGATATTTTCATTGTTTTAAGGAGTCAGAAAAGAGCTTAAATGAAACTCCAATGTGGTCAACCGACTGCGGTGGCACGAGCGGTTCCCCCATGTCGGGATGGTGGACAAAGGTCTAAAGGTCATCCGTGCAGTATAGATGGAGCAGAAGGCTCTCAAACATACCAATACATATGTGGGATAGATCACGACAGAGGCACACAAACTAAGGTGGCTTTCGGACAGAGGTCAAGAGAGCGTGTGTGTGTGTTGCGGTGGACGAACTTGACTACCTGTGATGTGAGTGCAATTCTAGGGGCACTTATATGCCAAATACGTGCAAGAAAAGAAATCATTTTGTGGACAGTGGTACAGAGGTCCGCGTAAGGTGCGGTAAAAAGAAAAGACAATCTATGTGTTAAAAATATAAAATAAAAGATAAAATTACATTCCTAAACAGGCGGTGGCCCGAGGACACTTCTATGTCAAATATATGGAAGAAAAACAAAGGGTTTTGTGGACAATGGTCCAGATGTCTGCATAAGGTGCAGTGAAAAAAGACAAGTTATGTGTTAAAAATATAAAATAAAAGCTAAAATTACATTCCTAAACGTGTGGTGGCCCGACAGCTTGCATGAGTAGCAGTCAGGAAGTGTGATATGATCACCGGTCTGTAGACACTCGCATCGTCATGTCATGGCTCGTGAATCAAGGTGACTTGTGGGAAATGGTCTTGAAATTAACTTATTAAATGTGAGACGATGGTCTCATAAAGAGACAGAAATTTGAGCATAGAGCTGTGAGAGGTGTCTTGAACCGGTTCCGGGTGACTTTGAATTAGCAGCTGATGGTGCTGCCCCTAGTGCATTAGTGCACTTAGGAGCTTTTGTGTCGCTATGTATATCCTGTTGAGAAAGCATATGTGGCTTCTCATTTTGTATTGGACATGTTTTGGACATGCGACTTATCTATTTATCTATATATATTTTTAATGCACATGGATGCGCTTTTATGGTTTTATTATGTGAGTCTTGTATGATGCTGTGGAATGCAAATGTTTATGTGATGTATTATTACACTGTGTGTGTATTTTTAGACATAGTTATGCATGATGTTATGGTTGTATGTTTCCTATATGCAGTTGTGGATGTGCCAATTTAGAATATCGTTAGCCATTTGATCTGCGACAATATTGAGGTTTCTGGGAACATGTGTGAATGTGATGGATTCAAACGTTCTAACCATCTGTTTAGTGTGTAGGTACTTTCTAAAGAGGTGGGGAACCCATACTCGATAGTGGTTGTTCAATTGGGAAACAAGTAGTTGGGAGTCTAAGAAGACATCGAGATGGTCAATGCCTATCTGAAGAACGACGACCAAGAGGCCATTGACACCATCATATTCTACCTGGTTGTTGGTTGCAGTGCCCATGCATATTCCGTCGATGTGGATCAACTCGTGTGATAGGGAGTAGATTACCCATGCAGCTGAGGCGAGGTTTGGAGTCCATCTGTGAATCCCATATACTGGTTTGAGGTGTGCTCCATATGAGGTAATGAGAGGAAATGATACATAATACTAAATTAGGAAAAATGTGTAAAACAAAAAAGGGAAAGACTATAATACAATTTAGAACGCTATCACTCAAAGGGGTGACGTTAGGGGGAAAGTCATTTGGACTTTCCTAGGATCAGTGGTCATTCCTTTGAGTGACATGATGAATCCTTGGAGACGGCCCCTCGGGACACAAAAAACACACTTGGATGGGTTCAAGTGGATTCTGCACTAGCGACATCGCATGAGGACTTGTCGCAAGTCGTCTATGTGTTGTGTGTGGTTTTGCGACCACGCGATGAGGTTGTCAAAACAAACCAACATGATGTGCACGAGATCATGGAAGTAGTGAATCATGGCAAGCTAGAAGGTGGCTCCAACATTTTTGAGGCCAAAGGGCACGACTCAGTAAGCGAATGTGCCCCATGGGGTTGTGAATGCCGTTTTGTAACGGTCTTTTTTCTGGATTTGGATTTGGTTGTAACCGGAAAATCCATCCATGAAGGAGAAGGCCTCATGTTTGGTGCATGTATCGATGATCTAGTCGATGAATGGGGTGGGGAAGTTGTCTTTGGGACATTCCCCATTAATATCGTAGAAGTCTGTGCAAACCCGAATGGTACCCTATTTTTTATTCATGGGAACATGATTAGAAACCCAAGTTGTGTATGCAATGGGATAAATGAAGCCAATAGTGTGCAGCTTCTCTATCTCGGCTTTCACCATAGCCACTTTGGATGGATGGATGGGCTGTTGCTTCTGGTGGATGGGTGCCAGATCAGGCCATGTGTCAATGTGGTGTTCCGCGATGGATGGATCTAAGCCAGGCATTTCAGTGTATGACCAAGCGAAGATGTCGTAGAATTCTTGGAAGAGGGCGATGTAGGCATCGACCTATTTCCAGGAGCAAGATGCCCCTTAGCATTATTTCTTCAATGATCTCAGAGTTGGTTGAGATGTCAATTTTAATGGTTGGCGAAATGTTCACCATGTTCCCTTCTTTGAAGGCATCGGGTGCTAGGATTGGGTTCTTGAACTAGTCAACATTCCCATGGATGAAATATTTGGTCTCCACGGAAAAATATTCAAATTGCGACACCAACTCTTCCAGGATGAAGAACGAGTGATGGTGCATGTCATCCCATGGGTATTCTGGGGTGGTCAGAGCTTCAAGTATCTCCTCATCGTTGTTGAAGCAACAAAGTGAGAGGTCTGATGGACCATCGTTGGAGATGGGGATGAGCTGGTCAGGGGAATTAGACATCATGTAAATGGACATGGTGTCTAAAGAAGGTGGTGGTGGGTAAACTTCTTCAACTAAGGTGATCTCAGACTCAAGGGAATGGTGACGGAGGTCAGTGAGAGCCATTCAAAATTCAGGCAAATCTTGGCAATGGTGGGAGTAATGTCCATACAAGCCACAAAGGGTGCAAGCATGGTTTGTCCTCAATGCCTTGTTCTTGACTAGTGGCGCGGTTGGGATTTCAACCACGGGGATGTTTTTGTTGGTATCCATGGCATCCAGATGCGCATGAATCACTAGGATTTCAAGGCAATTCTGAGTTGGATGGCCCTATTTTTCACAGACGGCAACAAGTGGGACTTGTCGTGGTTCTGCGGTGGCTTTGGTGTTCTTTCCCCTAGCCCTTTTGGGTTGGGGCGGTGCAGGTGCGGGTGCGAAGGTTGGCTTATGCAGACCGTGTGGGGGGTGAGACTCAACTACAATAGGTTTCACCGGAGTTAACACAACCTGGGGCTTTGCTGGTTGAGCTGGTGGATCAAGATACCACACCGGGATCGCCAACGTAAAGTTGGGTAGGCTTAAGGTGGCCATGATCAGCTTGCTCATGACACCAGGTGGGGGAAAGAGGAAGGGAATTGTATGGAATGGAGATGAGCCCACATAACTCCCAGCTGGTTGCATGTGGGGGTGAGGTTGTGGTTGTGGCTGCGCATAATGCTTCTGCTACGGGTGATGTTGCGGCTGCAGATGATGTTGTGGTTGTGGTTGGGGCTGCGGCTGTGGTTGTTGTTTGGGTGCAGCAGTGCTTGATGAGACCATGCACAAGTCTGTAGTTTTATTTTGTGTCAGTGGTGGTGACACCAACGGGAAAGGAGCTGTCATGGTGGGATCAATAAACAACCTAGGGCCCACATTCAAAGGTGGGGAGGCTGGTGTGTTTTCAACCACAGTGTTGGTTACAGGGATGACGTTAGCATGTGCAGTCGCCCCTTGTGGCTCAATGGTGGTGATGGTAGGGATAACATTGGAAGGTGTTGTTAATGCTTGCGGATCATGGTAGGTGAGTTGGTAAACTATCACAATCTTCCCTTCATGGGGGAACATCATGAGGCGGAAGACAGTTGACACGACGACGCACATGGCATACATGTAACTCCTCCCAAGGAGGAGGTTGTAGTATAGTTGAGCATTGATGACCTCGATGTTGATCAAGACTGTCTTCCCAAATAACATGATAGGGACATGGGGGAGGATTCCTTGGGATTTAGTGGGATGTCCATCATAAGCTCGTAGAGTCATGGAGGACAGTTGCAGAATCGATGATCCAAGCTTCTGCCAAACTAAGGTAGACATGACACACGTGGATTCCGCCTCATCCACTATGCATCGATGCACAACCAAGTTCTGGATGGACACCGGGATTTGGAAGGCGATAGTGGAGGGCCTGCTCGGCTCTCAGTTCTCTATTTCAAACATGATTAACTTAGATTCGAAGGGGTCTACTGCCCCTAGAGTGGCTATTAAGGCTTTTCGCTACATTGGGCATGTTTAAAGTACCTCAAGAGCGAACATGGCGGTTGGCGTTTGGGACAAATAATCAACAATGCTATAACTAACTACAGCTCTAGCTATGGCATTATTGGCAATTCTGCGTATGGGGGGGTGTGGGATTGGGGGAAACTGGAGAGGTAGGTTGGTTGTCTTAGAACAGGATGTTGCTGATGAGTCGGCAGGTTCGGTGGTGGTACCATACTGATTTCGTCTAGTCTGTAAGTTGACCTCTTCAGTGGTCATGCTTAGTAGGTGGTGAATACTCATTTCGACCGTGGGCGGTGCCCCCAAAGCATTGGGATTGGCCTAGGGAGGGGGTACGGTTGCCACCAATCCTTGGACTGGTAGTGGATTTTGAAGTACCATGGGAGTAGGTCCTTGTGGTGCCTAGTTGGGTTAGGCTTGATTGGGAGCGTTGGCATCCTATTGGGCCTCAATTTGAATGGCCTACTTAGCGCAAGCCATGAGGGGACACTCAAACATGTAATGCCCATAGACATCATAGAGTGTACATGGTTGGTTTGTGTACAATAGTGCGTTGCGTCTTGGTGGATTTTGTCGTGGGGGGTTCTGTGCTGGCTAGTTAGCCGCGACATTATTGGGAGGGTTTGGTTGCTGACCAACTCCCTGCGGTTGGTTATTGCCTTGGTTGCGGGGCCTATTGTTTCTAGCTTTCCCTTGTTGATTATTGGGGGCAGGCTGGTTGGGATGGTTTTGTTGTGCGAACACTTGTCCCAACGGAGCGAGTGGAGTGGGGGCGGGAGCTTGAACTTGTTGCACTGGTGGTGCATATTATATTTGTGGGGGTGGTGGTGCCACAAATGTGGGAATTTTCTCCACATACTGTTGTGTTTTCCAAGCCATGGCCTGAGCCTGCTGCGGTGGTGCATTTTGTGCACAAGAGGTTGTTGCTCCGGACTGCGGCATCATTCTAGCATAGTCTGGAGCTTGGTTTTTGTAAGCAATGTTAGTAGTGTTACTTGGTTGTGGTGCAATGAAAAGTGGTGTCAGTCAAGGCTGTGGTTGTTGGGAGACTGACCCTATAATGCCATCCGCTGCATGGGATTCCCCTGGTGCATCGCGGTAAGAGGTACTTGGACGGGGAGCATCTGGAATGACATTGTACAAGTATCCAGATTGGGCATAAATGAGATCAAATTGTTGGGCCTTCAGTATGGCCTCTTCTTCATATTGGGGACGTTCAGATGCAACGTCCTTTGCGATGGGCAGGAGCAAAGTCTTGAGGAACCAATCCAAGAAGATCCTGTCGTCTAGTTGGATCTTAAACAAGCTATGGCGTCGTCGCCACTCATGGATATGATCAGTGATGTGAGTGGCGGTGTTTTGGTGACATGATAACAAGATCTCCATCCCCTTGTCATATCTTACAGGGAGTTGGAAATACTGTAGGAACATGAAGGCTAGGTAGTTGAAGTCGGGGTACTTGGCTTGTGGTAGCTCAATGTACCATTTGGCCATGGCACCTGTAAGGGTGCGTTGGAACAACCTCAGCCTGATGGAGTCATCTACGATGTTGTTGGATGAGCACCATAGATGGAATGTCATTATATGATTTTGGGGACATTCCCCGGCTTTGCCCTCAAACTTTGGGATGTCTGATGGTAGCTTAGTTGGCATGGGTGGTCAGAAATCTTGGTGGTGGATGGGGTCATTCGTTAATCTAGCCAAGTCAGGCAGGTTCAGATGAGCCATGAAGGGCATATTTGACCCCAAGTTGATGTGGGATCGGGCCGCAATGGGGGTGGGGTTTGCAGGTGCATAATGAATCTGCGTGGATGGGGGTGCTTGTGGTGGCACCATTGCGGATGGTCCAATGCCCCCAAGTGCTGTGTGGGGGGTGGTATGGGTGGAAAGAGCATTGCCCCCATGTATGGTGGTAGGGGAAATGTGGGTTGTCGGTGCACTTCCCCCCTATGTGGCAGGGGGGACAATGTGTGTGGAGGGGCCACTGCCCCCATGTGTTACCACTGGGCCAGCTTGGCTGGTCACTATTGGTGGTGGTAATTAGCTAATGAAAGTCTGCATGACTGTGCTTGGACCAATTTCCAAGTTGTGGGTGACAGGTTGTGATGTGGACATGGGTCCACTTGCTAAGGTTAGGCCGAAAAATGGATCTGGGTTTGCACTAGCCATGGGGCTTGATGGTGCAGTGTGGAGGTCTGGTTCAGACTGATATGGGTCTGAATCAGAATTAGAGGCTATGTGGCCCTCTGACAATGTGGGAGATCGCTAAGAGTAGCTTCGATGGTGTCGATCAAGTGTTCCAAATGGTGGTGGTTTGCCTCTTAGGCGTGAGGAAGATCATGGAGGATCAATTGTGTTCTCTTTTGTATATGAAACTGGTGGGTATGAGATTTGGACCCTGGTTTCAATGCATTCCTATTAGCTGAAGTTGGTCTCTCGGCCACCAAGATTGCCGGAAGACAGTGCTTGGCTTGTTCCTCATGGGTGCTTCTACTCAATCGGAAGGGGTTGTTTCCCATTTCGCTTGGCCATTCCTCTCAGCGGCTAGCTACTTTGGGGTTCTTGTGGTACTCCTCACAATGAGTTTCTAGGAAAAGCCCAAGTACTTCCCACAGTTGAAGAAGTCGAGGACTTATGTCCTCAAAGACTGTAGAATTAATTGAACTTAGTGTAAATTTGGTAAATTTTAATGCTTACTCAGCATCATGAACTGAGTTGGGTTAATTATTTGGTATGGTGTGTTTGTTTGCTTGTTTGTTCTGGTATTTGGTTTGTAATATGGTTTATGAATTCATGGTAGAGTTCATATCATGGTTTTGTATGCAAACATAAACAGAAATTTGTAAGCAAGTATGGTGATTAACCCTGAATTGTTGGCCTAACTAAATGTCTACCTCTCAGTGATATTCTTCTTCAACCAAGAGAAGGTGTTGGGCTCTCAACAAAATGGGACTAAGCCCATCCGCAGATCCTTAGGTCACCTCCCAAGTGTTAGGTTGGTCAACAGGGAGGACGCTTAGCTTTGTGATAATCCCTCCTTCTCTACCCCCTCTACCTTCTAGGTCACTTGGTTTTAGTGTTTTGGAAAAAATACGATGGAGTGCCTAGATCTATACGAGATTACCCTTCGTCGTATCCCAGAATACCCAGGAGGGTGATGACTGGGTAGAGGAGGAAGGGGGAAGCAATATGGTTATTTTAAAGTTACTTTTAGTTAGACTAGTTCATTTTATTAAGCCTTAATGATTGATTTGGCATATACACATTGTTCATGGATTGATTTGTAGAAAAATAAAAACTGGAATTGAAAGAGACCTGCAATGGTGGACAGAGGCGGCTAGGCCTCACTAAGAGTCCTATGAAACTAAAAATTACTGTTAATTAAACTTAAATACAACTTCTGTGTGACAGGCCGCACATTTTGGACCAAATCCAGCAAGGGGGCCGTGAGATTTTTCCATAAATGAGTGAGGGGGTCATACAGAATGCGAAAACAACCGCAACTTGAGCTTCTGGGCTGAAGTCGTGCTTGTTTGGGGATTAAGTGCACCTTGGGCGCACTTGTTGGCCAATTAAGAGTGCCCCAGTCTCACCTTTTCCGTCGATAAGAGCGCCTTGCTCCAGAAAGGGGTTTTTTGGTGATGCAGGGTCAGATCTGGTCGACAGTAACTGGTACTGGGGTCAGTCTGACTCGGATCGGCCTAGAAAAGGCTTCGACACTGACTAAAACAGGTAATAAAGTAGATTTAAACAGATCTAACATAAGATTTCTGGAAACTAGGGTAAAATTGAAAAAACTTGAAAACTTGAAATTTTTGGCCCAGGGATCCTGTGGGATCTCCCCAGTGAAATTGCCAAAGTTGTAGTGATAATTTCTCCTCACTATAGGAGCAAGAATGGATCCCTTGTGCCTATAGGGCACAAGGGTAGGTTCCTACTCTTTGAAAACAGGAAAAAATGAAAGGGAAAATAGCATAAACAGAGCAGCGAATTAAACTAAGCTAATCTAAACAAGAATAAGCAAATGGCAACTACTGTAAACTAGATCTAAGAGCTAATAATAGAAAATAAAGACGAAGATGAATCCCTTGTGAACCCCTCTGCAGAAAACAGGTTAGGGTTTCGCCTCCTTGAAACCTGCAAGCAACCTAAGCTACTACAATGGCAAACCTGCAAACAATGTCAACAAATAGAACCTGCAAGTAAAAATATTAGTTGGAAAACAAAACAAGTAAACAAACATGAAAATAAATTATACCTCACTTAGGTGGAAATGCGCCACCATGCCCTAGCTCATGGGAGCACCTCTCCCTTGGTTGGGAAGCAATGGCTTGATGGGATGGAGATGGAGGAGAGGGAGTGTGGGTGGTTTGAGAGGTAAAGGCCTCAAAGAATCCATGGGCAGCATAACAATAGGCAAGTGAGGAGTGTTTTGAGAGTGACCCCCCACCCTCCTTTTACAGTTTTTCCAAGGGATTTTAGGGTTTTAAGCCCTTGGTCAGGGCTTTAACCCCTTTTATGGGCCTTTAGCCCCTTCCACCCTAACTTTAGCCCCTTTTAGGGTTTTAGCCCCTTTTTGAGGGCTTTAGCTCCTAGGGGGCTATTTTGGGCTCTTTATTGGGGTTTTTAGCCCTTTTCTTCATCCTTGGGCTCTTTTGGAGGTGTGGGGGTCAAATTGAAGGTCTTATGGAGTGAAATGAGTGTTGTGAGATGGTGTCCTTGGGTGGTGTAGGCCATTGAGAGCTATGTGGGAGATTTTTGGGTTAACAGTAAGTCCAAGAGAGCATTCAAAGTAAACCTATTTATGAAAGCGCATGCAATCATATTGAAAGTAAACTCAACTAAGAAATCAATAAAATGAACAAACTAATCTATGATAAAGCATGTGACAAATGAAAAATGATCAAAGATGTGAGCTCACATGAAATCTACGCTACTGACTCATAAAAAATAAATCAAAATCAATGAGGGGAAACGAAAATGCTTGTATTAAACCATCAATCCATTACCAAATTATAAAATATCAAATCCATGACTAACTCTCCAAAGACATAAATTATTTCTCTACTTCTACACCACTAAGGAGGCCTCATCTCAAATGAGGAGAGAACCCTCTTATTTAAACATGAGTGTTTTGAATAAGAAGATAAACAACTCATAACTATAGATCCACTTTTCTCTCTTGACCTATCCCTTCAAATCCTCTCACACATCTTGGATAAGATGTTCTATTCATATCTCCATGATTTTTCTCCTTCGAATATGCTTGAATAATTATCCCAAATCTTCTTCAAATATTCAAAGCTTGAAGATGAAATTCGAATTTGAGGCTAGGTGGTGACTTTTGACCTTGTTAAAATCTTCAAATATTCCTGTAGTCATCATAGAACTCATCCAACTTTGAGATATAATGAAAATATGTTAATTTTCTTAATGTTTACCGCAAATTGTCTCAAAATACTTAAAAATATACAAATTGAAAAAAATAAGGTAAACCAAAATATATTCATGAAAATAGTATTAATGAATGGCTTATGGAGTGATGGATAGGGATGAATGTGAGGAATAATGAAGGGAAAATAGGATGAAATGCGATATTTGGACAACCAAATAGGTGGTTGCATAGAAACACACCTGGTGGAGGAAAGAAACGATGCTAAAGGAAAATCGCATCTAATGGAAAGTCTACATAACACATTGTAGTCGGTGCTCTGGTGTATCTCAGTGTTGTTCTCGAATATCTCGTTGTAGCTAGGGTTTTCACCCTAGCTGGTGCTGATGAGCACCTACTAAGGAATCTGGAATCCTTAGTAGCAGTTCGATTAAACAAAAATTAAACTGGAAAGTAAAAAGCTAAACTAAGACAGTAAAAGTAAATAACAGGAAGTAAAAGACAATAACGAAATATGTAATGGTGTTTTTATTAGAGTTACCTCCAATGTAGAGGTTGGTGGAGTCCGTTGCGCTGGTCCGATGTCGGTGGCTCCGAGCTCCAAGCTGGTCCTTCTCCTTCTCCGATGGTGGAAAATAGGCCAAAAGGGGTCTCAATGATGGAAGTAGCTTGATGGTAAGCTAGGGTTTCACGAGATGTTTTGGCAGAGTAAGGATGCTATGACTGTGGATGTGAAATGAGGGGGCTTCACCATTTATTTATAGTTTTTTAGTGGTGAAGTGCTTGCCCATGCTTTTTGGAAACCATGTGGTTTAGGGCAGCTTGTTTAGGGTTTTTGGCCCTTTTAGGGTTTTTCTCCTTTTTCCTCATTATTTTTATTCCTTTTCTTCCCTTTTGGGGATTTTTGCTATTTTTGGAGGAATTTTGGTTATTTTTGGAGGAAAAAAGGGGTATTTGGGCCTTTTGGAGGCATTTTTAGATGGTTTTATGGCCTTTTGGAGGCTTTTAGTGGGATTTTCAGGGAAATATGGTAGGTAAATGGACGAATGAGC
>LPNX010656715.1:780-12658 GCA_001517045.1 Pseudotsuga menziesii
TTTATGTAGATTTATAGTTGCGTACTGCTGCCCAGCAATATCACTGTTTATAGCAGTATCAGGTGCAAAATTAGCGCTATTCTGTTTGTCGTAGACACCGGAAGTTCTCGATAGAAATCTTTCGGAGACGTTTCGATTGGTTGGATCGTTTAAATTAAAGTTACTTCCGTCACCATTGGGCCTAAAACTCTCCTCTGAAACTGGAAAACTATTTTGAGTTGGTGGAATCACATTTGGTGGGAGATTAGAGAAATGGGAAGGCATATTAGATTTAGAATTAGCTGGCAAAATTGGTATTATTCTCTCTCTTAAAGGATTATGATCCTGTTGGTACCCAGATTCTAGGTCTCCATTGAACAATGATTGAAAAATTTCCCACCATTCCAGTAAAAACGTGTCATTAGCGTCCATCAGCATTTTCGAAGGTAATAGCCCATCTTCACTAACAATGTCACCCTTAGATGCAATATCCATTAATCCCTGCTTCAGGCTGGCGTTCAAGCTAGTTTTCCCACCCGAAGCAGATCCGTTTATTCTAGATAAAGGAAGGTCAGCTTCGCTTAAAAATTTTGCGGCAGAGTTCCAGTAATTGTTTTTGATTAAATAGTTATAAATATGGGCGTACAATAATTGCTTAGAGTTCTTAGCCATTGCATCCGAAACGAAAACTCGAGAATCCGCATCAAACTGCAACTGAGTATGGCTATTCAAACCTTTGATATTGGGAGCTGAGCTAAAATCCGTGTTACTAGAGCGCTCATTTGTATTAATATTGGTCGTGTTATCCATATCTTTATCATGCACCCTTTTCTTATTTCACTGCAGTCTAACGAAAAATTGACAAAAGAACCGGGAGATACCAAAGGGAAAAACCAAAAGAGTCACACAGGATTGCAATAGAAATCTTTCTGGTCTTTTCTACTATGGTGATTTTATTATACCCCTCCTCTTCCTGTTATACACGCATTGTATTTCGGCATTGCCTCTTGGCCGCTTTTTTCACCTGACGTAATACCTGTTGCAGCAAGCGAGTTTCGTGTGCGTATAGAAAAGTATTTACCTTGACATTTCGAAGAAGTATGTAATTACCAAGTAGCTCAGAAGAACACTTGGTACGTAACAATCATCGTTTACCTTTTTCTTCTATCAAAAAATTTTCTTCTTTTTTTTTTCCTTCTCTTTTCTTAAATAAAATTGAAAAATTGTTACTTAGTACTTCATAATTTTACTTAATATGCAGTATGGATCGTTATAAATAATATTCGGCTACAAGAATCTTTAATCTTCGAATTCATCTTCGTCGAATTCATCGTCATCGAATTCATCGCTTACTCTTGAATCCAAATCTTTATCGTCCATTGAGTTGTGGGGTAGCTGATTGCGCCCTGTTTCATTAACACTTTGCTCCCTTCGTGATTCGGTATCTGAATTCCCAAGTGAATGTACGTCATTTGAAACGTCGATCTTTGAAACAATTCTTGTTGGAGCGCCGGCCTTTGACACAGAGAGCTTTTTGAACTCTTTATCGATACTAGTCGCGGCTGCAGAAGATGCTCTCCTCGATTTAGTTCTATTGTAATTGGAGTCTTCATCATCCATATTGTCTAAATATCTTAGTTTTGGCGATGCAAGTGGAGAACCTAGCTCCAAATATATTTGTTTTCCAATGTCCCCTTTGGACATTGTAGATTTATTGGGCGTGGATCCTGAGCTACTATGGGAACCCACCAGGTCAGACGCATTTTCTACATCAGACGAAGCGGCTAAAACTTCGTTGTTATTTGTGCTGCCGCTCACATTTCTTTGCGGGGCTTTAGTGACCTTGGCGGTTTTGACTGAATTTGCCCTATTTCTACTAATGTTGCTTTGTTGTGATACGTCAGTATCTTCATCGATGTTATCAGAATCATCATTGCTAATATCCGATAAGTTGTCGATGTCGACTAACGGGTCTCTCCAAAAATTTACGTCTGTGAATTTCTCTTCCTGATTGCCTCTAAATAGCGTTTTGCGACCTGAAGTAATTTCTGAGTCAAAGTTATCCAACGTTCTATTAGGGGGGGAGCCAGGAACCATGGAAGTATTAGTTCTTAGATCGACACTGTCAAGGCTGACTGGTGGAAAGAAATGATCGACAAGCTCATTGATATGAATATAGGAGCTTCTGTAACCTGCTAACTCCAATAATTCCATATGAACCTCACCCTCTGTATTTATTGTGAAAATTCTTGAACTAGGTATCCCCACAGTTCTGTAAGATAAAGCATCAGTAATCCTATTACCAAAGCCGGCAAAAAATGGTGTTGATTTTTCCTCTGTATCCACTTCGTTATCACTGTCTTCAAAATACAAGGATCTTATGTCGTTTAGACACGCGATTTTAAAGACTTCAGGTTTTTTTAGTATTACTTCCCGCCTTAACGCAGCCATCGTTCTATCGGGCGATAAAATCACAGGCCCATTTGGTAGTTTGCTGCCATTCTGTTCAATTGATCGCAAATAACTCCTCGTGGAATCAGCTTGTCCAGCACTTCTTGCAGTTAGATAGAGTATATTATAGCCATTCCTGGAGATCTCGCTAAATAACTTGGCTACACCCAAGTGCGTCCAGTCTTTTCCTATCATTGCCAGAACATGGCCTAAAGCGTCCGATTTTGTGATGGTGCCATCAATATCACTGATAACAATTGGAACATCCCACCTCCAAACGAATAATTTTGACGTAACAATAGCTTTTCCGTGATCTACGGAAAATTTCAGATCATTTTCACCATAAGTTAAATTTAGGCACTTTAACTGGTCATTAGTCAATCTTATCGTTCGTATGTATCTTTTCTCGGTCTCACCGCTCCCTGCTGTTCCTTTCTTGCTAGTTTTTTCACTTTTACTGCTTTGTTCTTTGCTAAATGATGTTTCGTCCTCAGTATCGGAACCAGAAGGTGAAGAAGATAACGAATTCAAAGTACTTCCTGATTCCATTGCATCTAAGCCTAAAACTGATCCGCTTGTGGCCATTGTTGGAGGCGTACCTGGAGGAGATAAATCAGTAAGGTGCTCGTAAGGATTTACGATCTTGATGTTGCCATTTTTGTCCTCCTTGATAAAACTGGAAATATCTGAATCATTACCGAATTCGTCCTTTAACAACTGCTTCAGTTGTATGTCTGTGTCATGCATCATATTCTTGTTTGGCTTGTAACCTTCAGTGTCTAGTAGTAAGTCGCCATTGTTATCAAGTTTACTGGGTATATGGATTTCAGTGAGTTTTTTGTTTAATTTTTGCTGAAAGTTCTTTGTACGCTGCTCAACAAGCTTCCTCTCTTCAACTGAATCTGGTGGTGTCGTTGTAGAGGATTCAGTAGGAGAAAGCGACCCTGTAGTTTCACTATTTTTACTGCCTGAATCTCCAGTGTCATTGATATCTAAAAAATCTGGTTCCTCTAGCACTTTCTTTTCCTTCTTCTTATTTTCATTTTCACCTTCACCTTCACCCTCGGTTCCTCCTTCTAAGATGGATGTTTCAGGTGATTGAGGGGGGCTTGATGTGGCGCTCATCACGGGCGACACAAGCAATTCGTCAGGGACATCAGTGACCTGGTCACCCATCTCGAAAACGAAATAGGCTTCTCCAGAATCACTCAGTTTCATTGGCATATTACTCAGTTTCTCATTTATAAACACTTGGACTTTCTTTTGAGATGGCTTTAGAATTTGAAATTTGCCGAACCTCACATGAAAGGGAGAACATGATAGCCTTCCGTCTGGATGCTCCACTACAATGACATCTATAGCACCTGATAGCGTAGCCGGATTGATAGAAGACCATGTTTTAGACACAGACCCAAGAGCTCTGCCTACGTACTGCATAATCGACCGATGTGTCTATCTTCAGTAATGTCTTCCCTGTATGTTTCTTAGAAGGTAAAACTGTGATTACGAAGGTGCAGTGTCCAATTGGTCTGATTAACACTTCCTGAACACGTTTTACTAAATTGTTGAATGTATTTTCTTTATAAACACAAGCCCCCACGATGGCCTACTCTTCACTTGTCCTTGCTCTTCCTTCTACCCTCACCGTGCGCTGCTTTCAACGCTGGCCGGAAAAGCCGAGAAAAAGAGATAGATAATAGAGAAAAGAGAGCCCATTGTCTAAAGGGAGGGAAACCGAAGGACGAAAAGGGCCCGCGACAGACCGTTTAGAGAATGAGCAGCACGTGGGCACTTCGATTTTGTCTCCCAGTGATGTAGTGTTATGATATACAAGATGAGTTTGGACCCTGTTCAAGCAAATCTGTCACATTTGTTAGACTTTTTTTTAAACGAGCCCTCCAAACAAGAACGCTCAGTGTTAGGAACTGCGAACGAAGAGAGAAATGCGTATTAAACTTAGATGAGTATTCTTGCCGTAAATGACTATATACAAAACTTATTCGGAAGAACCTATATCTATGTATGTGAAATGATAAGTACAAGACCCACTGTGATGTGCAGTGATGGCGAATAGGGTGAGGTCCCTTGTACTGTCTTTATTGTAGCCGCTTGTAGGAAAAGTTTTATCACATAAAATTATCCTCTAGAGAGTTAGATGAGCCAGAAATCAGGCTCTTAGTCCGTTGGAAATGCGTTACTTAATCCGCGTAGGGTCATTTGATACAGAAGCAACATTATACTGCTCTGAACACTTGTCCAGACGAATCTAGGGCCAACGCCACTAAAGAAACCTAACACACCTTCAGATTGGTAGACCGTCCGAAGGCTGAGCGAAATCGAGTTGGAAAGTGCTGCCGGTCTGCCGTTTGTTACATGTGGATGTGTTACTGAGTATGATTTGTTGCTTTGGCTGGGCGGCTGTTGAGTTTGGACTCTAGTCTTAACAACATCCATTGGTGTGGTAATGATTCCCGCCAGTCCACCTGCACAGGCACCAGTCAATATTTCATTAGGTATAGACAACTCACCATCCCTACCATCTTTCTGTTCAATCTTGAAAGCCAATTGCCTAAACTTTTCGTAGAAGGCAAACTGCAATGCACTAAATGGCAAATCTCTGGCTAAAGTGGCTTTGTATCCAAAAAATAATGAGCGAAACCCTTCTTCTTTTATAACTGTCTTTATGGCATTTCTTAAATTCGAATAATTATAGCCAGATTGAAAGAAAGGATTATTGAACCTTCCTTGCAATTGTAGCCTTGTCTTTAGGACCTCTGATGGAACATAAACAAAACTGGAGATAAAATCGCCAAGAAATCCAGCGCTCAAATGTGTGATGGTATCGTTAATCTGCCAATCTTCTATCATTGTTCTCTTAGTATATTCATAGGTCCCAAAGAAGATTGCCGCTGACGGGAAGGAGCCTAACATGGCAGCCATGTAACCGCCGTATAGCCCCCTTCTCACGCCTTCTTCTAGCCAAATGGTACGATATGCAGAGATCATGTTCCTGTATTTTTTGACATTGGGTGCGCCCTGTTGTCTTGTCTTAACAGTATCCAATGAATGCATCGCAGAATCTCCTATTATTCCACCAATCCCACCGGAGACGACACAATGCCATATAGGGCTTAAGTCCTCATCTGAATCGCCTCTTTTTTTGTGCAGTTTATCATCTCTTCGGTTATTATTTGGTTGATCTGGAGTTCCTTCTGATGTCGGGGGATGGTCATGAGGCGTATGTATTATCGGTATTGAAGAACTCAGGTTCCATGAGTTCATTATCTTTTATACCAGTCGGTTGGAAGTGAAGATTATTATGCGTGCTTCGTTAGAATACTCAGCGTTTGTTTTCGGCTTGCTTTGATGTTTTTTCAAATTAATGAACACAATGTAAGAAGTCGCTATCGTTGTAGGGTCCTAGAGATGTCAAGTTAGAGTTCAATCGCAAGAAAAATAGGAATGTGATACCTTCTATTGCATGCAAAGATAGTGTAGGAGGCGCTGCTATTGCCAAAGACTTTTGAGACCGCTTGCTGTTTCATTATAGTTGAGGAGTTCTCGAAGACGAGAAATTAGCAGTTTTCGGTGTTTAGTAATCGCGCTAGCATGCTAGGACAATTTAACTGCAAAATTTTGATACGATAGTGATAGTAAATGGAAGGTAAAAATAACATAGACCTATCAATAAGCAATGTCTCTCAGAATAAAAGCACTTGATGCATCAGTGGTTAACAAAATTGCTGCAGGTGAGATCATAATATCCCCCGTAAATGCTCTCAAAGAAATGATGGAGAATTCCATCGATGCGAATGCTACAATGATTGATATTCTAGTCAAGGAAGGAGGAATTAAGGTACTTCAAATAACAGATAACGGATCTGGAATTAATAAAGCAGACCTGCCAATCTTATGTGAGCGATTCACGACGTCCAAATTACAAAAATTCGAAGATTTGAGTCAGATTCAAACGTATGGATTCCGAGGAGAAGCTTTAGCCAGTATCTCACATGTGGCAAGAGTCACAGTAACGACAAAAGTTAAAGAAGACAGATGTGCATGGAGAGTTTCATATGCAGAAGGTAAGATGTTGGAAAGCCCCAAACCTGTTGCTGGAAAAGACGGTACCACGATCCTAGTTGAAGACCTTTTTTTCAATATTCCTTCTAGATTAAGGGCCTTGAGGTCCCATAATGATGAATACTCTAAAATATTAGATGTTGTCGGGCGATACGCCATTCATTCCAAGGACATTGGCTTTTCTTGTAAAAAGTTCGGAGACTCTAATTATTCTTTATCAGTTAAACCTTCATATACCGTCCAGGATAGGATTAGGACTGTGTTCAATAAATCTGTGGCTTCGAATTTAATTACTTTTCATATCAGCAAAGTAGAAGATTTAAACCTGGAAAGCGTTGATGGAAAGGTGTGTAATTTGAATTTCATATCCAAAAAGTCCATTTCACCAATTTTTTTCATTAATAATAGACTAGTGACATGTGATCCTCTAAGAAGAGCTTTGAACAGCGTTTACTCCAATTATCTGCCAAAGGGCAACAGACCTTTTATTTATTTGGGAATTGTTATAGATCCGGCGGCTGTTGATGTTAACGTTCACCCGACAAAGAGAGAGGTTCGTTTCCTGAGCCAAGATGAGATCATAGAGAAAATCGCCAATCAATTGCACGCCGAATTATCTGCCATTGATACTTCACGTACTTTCAAGGCTTCTTCAATTTCAACAAAGCCAGAGTCATTGATACCATTTAATGACACCATAGAAAGTGATAGGAATAGGAAGAGTCTCCGACAAGCCCAAGTGGTAGAGAATTCATATACGACAGCCAATAGTCAACTAAGGAAAGCGAAAAGACAAGAGAATAAACTAGTCAGAATAGATGCTTCACAAGCTAAAATTACGTCATTTTTATCCTCAAGTCAACAGTTCAACTTTGAAGGATCGTCTACAAAGCGACAACTGAGTGAACCCAAGGTAACAAATGTAAGCCACTCCCAAGAGGCAGAAAAGCTGACACTAAATGAAAGCGAACAACCGCGTGATGCCAATACAATCAATGATAATGACTTGAAGGATCAACCTAAGAAGAAACAAAAGTTGGGGGATTATAAAGTTCCAAGCATTGCCGATGACGAAAAGAATGCACTCCCGATTTCAAAAGACGGGTATATTAGAGTACCTAAGGAGCGAGTTAATGTTAATCTTACGAGTATCAAGAAATTGCGTGAAAAAGTAGATGATTCGATACATCGAGAACTAACAGACATTTTTGCAAATTTGAATTACGTTGGGGTTGTAGATGAGGAAAGAAGATTAGCCGCTATTCAGCATGACTTAAAGCTTTTTTTAATAGATTACGGATCTGTGTGCTATGAGCTATTCTATCAGATTGGTTTGACAGACTTCGCAAACTTTGGTAAGATAAACCTACAGAGTACAAATGTGTCAGATGATATAGTTTTGTATAATCTCCTATCAGAATTTGACGAGTTAAATGACGATGCTTCCAAAGAAAAAATAATTAGTAAAATATGGGACATGAGCAGTATGCTAAATGAGTACTATTCCATAGAATTGGTGAATGATGGTCTAGATAATGACTTAAAGTCTGTGAAGCTAAAATCTCTACCACTACTTTTAAAAGGCTACATTCCATCTCTGGTCAAGTTACCATTTTTTATATATCGCCTGGGTAAAGAAGTTGATTGGGAGGATGAACAAGAGTGTCTAGATGGTATTTTAAGAGAGATTGCATTACTCTATATACCTGATATGGTTCCGAAAGTCGATACATCTGATGCATCGTTGTCAGAAGACGAAAAAGCCCAGTTTATAAATAGAAAGGAACACATATCCTCATTACTAGAACACGTTCTCTTCCCTTGTATCAAACGAAGGTTCCTGGCCCCTAGACACATTCTCAAGGATGTCGTGGAAATAGCCAACCTTCCAGGTCTATACAAAGTTTTTGAGAGGTGTTAACTTTAAAACGTTTTGGCTGTAATACCAAAGTTTTTTGTTTATTTCCTGAGTGTGATTGTGTTTCATTTGAAAGTGTATGCCCTTTCCTTTAACGATCCATCCGCGAGATTTCAAAGGATATGAAATATGGTTGCAGTTAGGAAAGTATGTCAGAAATGTTATATTCGGATTGAAACTCTTCTACAATAGTTCTGAAGTCACTTGGTTCCGTATTGTTTTCGTCCTCTTCCTCAAGCAACGATTCTTGTCTAAGCTTATTCAACGGTACCAAAGACCCGAGTCCTTTTATGAGAGAAAACATTTCATCATTTTTCAACTCAATTATCTTAATATCATTTTGTAGTATTTTGAAAACAGGATGGTAAAACGAATCACCTGAATCTAGAAGCTGTACCTTGTCCCATAAAAGTTTTAATTTACTGAGCCTTTCGGTCAAGTAACCTAGTTTATCTAGTTTTGAACCGAATATTGTGGGCAGATTTGCAGTAAGTTCAGTTAGATCTACTAAAAGTTCTTTGACAGCAGCCGATTCCACAAAAATTTGGTAAAAGGAGATGAAAGAGACCACGCGCGTAATGGTTTGCATCACCATCGGATGTCTGTTGAAAAACTCACTTTTTGCATGGAAGTTATTAACAATAAGACTAATGATTACCTTAGAATAATGTATAACCTTTAGTAGTGAATCTGCGGTATCATAATAAATGAGATACATCTTAAACAATTTCCATGAAACAGTAGATATTTGAAAAAGTGCAATAAATTTTTGAAATCTGCTGTTATTTGATCTAAAATCTTCTTCCAACGAATCTACTTTGTATTGAAAAATATCGAGCTCCCTCCTTATAGCATCCAATGTTTTTAAGGGAGGTTTAGAACTCTTGTTCAAGTATTGATCTAAATCTCTGTCTAATGAGATGATTTTCCAATACAAGACCTCTGTGCTGTTTTCTTCCCTATAAACATCAACGTTAGGCAAATCCTGCAAATATGCTGCATGTTGTAATAGGGAGGATACTTCTGTATGAAGTGCAATTGGTTTGCGTGGCCCCGATTGAAGATAATCGCATCCACACAGGCGATAGAATATTCTTCCCAAGGTTACTTTAGCGATGCTTTCAACGGGGTCATCATTAAGTAAAGGTCTAAAGTCATCCACATGAAAATTTTTAAAGGTATGGATGCACTGTGTTAGGAGCGAATTTGCCAACAACGGTTCATCGTAGGGGAAAGTTGTAGTGGCTAAAATCAGATATGCTTGAACGAGCCTTATATCGGGATGCGCCATGAAATCACATTGTTTCAATTGGAATAATGAGCAGCGTGCAAAATTTTGGCACATGACTAATTGCATACCATCTTCCCAATTGAGCCTTTTGTTGCTACCCAAATATTCATGGAGAGGATATACTGAAAATATTTCTGCTAACTTCTCGACTGGCATATAATAAATGCACATGGTAAAGACAGACCATATTAGTGCGTCCCAGTATTTGCCGTCTACACTGTGATTCTTGTCTGCCCTTCTATCCCAGTACTGTTCCACCCTCAAATATAATTCACTGATATCTCCAATGGAACCAAAATACAAAGCACCTAAGTTTTCCATAGCAAAGTTCATCAATTGGAATGATTGGTCTTTTTGAAGATAATTCATCCAAAACATACATTCTTCAGTATCAGTATCCAAATTAGCTGGTGTTCTAGTAAGATCTCTTTGTTTTGTTTTGTACAGCCCAATATTCGTTATCCAATATTCATAATTTTGCCAGAATAACAATAGGTCAGGGAGATATTCCTTGGAAGATGAAGCCGTTATTAGTTTTGTTGATTTCATACATTCGGAGTCCTGTCCTCTCTTCCTGCAGTTTCCACACGGTATCATACGATCACATTTGACTTTTCGCCTCGTACACACGGAACAGGGATGCTTGGATTTCAGTTGAGTGGTACGGTTAAACATTATTATTAGGATGCAAACTCGTGTTCGTAACTTCTGTCATCACCTGCTCTCTGAAGGTTGGTTATAATATTTCATTCTCTTACGCTTAGCTTACATGGCTGCGCGCACTTCATTTAAAGCCGTAAAAAATAAAGATTTCATAGAATATGAAGCTTTGAATCTCATGTAAACATTTATATAACTATGTAACGAATTATTTATCCAATGAAAGATCCACATGGACTGATTTTATTTGTAAATAGTTATCAACGCCGGTGTCGCCTGATTCTCTACCAATACCACTCATCTTAAATCCGCCAAAAGGAACTTTAGCTTCTTCTTGATTGGTTTGATTGATCCAAACAGTTCCTGCTTTAATATCGCGAGCAAACATGTGCGCTTTCTTGACATCTTTGGTGAAGACCGCAGAGGCGAGCCCGTAGCAAGTATCATTAGCCAGCTTCAGAGCGTCATCATAATTTGTGAACTTGCTAACAACCACAACCGGGCCAAATATTTCATCACGCAGCAACTTAGATGTTTCTGGTACATCAGTGAAGATGGTTGGGGGAATGAAGTAGCCTTTAGCTCCGCTAACAGGAAATTCAGAGGTCTGGAACATGTCCAACTTTTCCTCCTTTTTACCACGTTCTATGTAACTTTTGATGCGGTCATACTGTGTACTTGATATAACTGGACCAACGATGCATTTCTCATCAAACGGATCAAATTTTTCTGCAACATCCCACTCCTTCTTTGCAGTTTCTTTAAACTTTTCAACAAACTTGTCGTAGATCGAACTTTGAACATAAACTCTTGAGTTTGCAGTGCAGATTTGTCCCGAATTAAAAAAAATACCATTTGCTACCCATTCTATAGCCTTATCAAGGTCTGCATCTTCAAATACAAGAGCAGGAGACTTACCACCGCATTCTAGTGTGATATCCTTAAGGTTCGATTGGCCGGAAGCTTCCAATACTGAGCCGCCAACCTTAGTACTTCCCGTAAAAGATATTTTGTCGATATCCATGTGGGTTCCTAAAGCTTTCCCCACAACGGAACCATAACCAGGAATGACATTGACAACACCAGGTGGAAAACCTGCTTTTTTAATTAAAGTAGCAAAATAAAGTAGAGATAGAGAGGTATTTTCAGCAGGTTTGATGATAACCGTGTTACCGGCCGCTAAGGCACCTTGCATTTTTCTACAAGCCATGGCTAGAGGATAATTCCATGGAACGATTTGAGCAACAACGCCAAAAGGAACTTTTAGAGTATATGCAAACTTGTTAAAAGTCAATGGAATGGTTTCACCCATATTGAACTTGTCGACCGCCCCCGCATAGTATCTTGTAAGTTCTATAATCTGGGCTAAGTCTTGTTTAGCATTGGAATGGAAAGGCTTACCAGAATCTAAAGTTTCTAAAGCGGCAAGTGTGTCTTGCTCCTCCTCAATAAGTTTTAATAAGTTTGAAAGATAAATACCACGTTGCTCAGAAGATGTC
>LPNX010656727.1:3570-51047 GCA_001517045.1 Pseudotsuga menziesii
GGATTCAAGATTCCTTAGTAGGTGCTCATCAGCACAAGCTAGGGTGAAAACCCTAGCTACACTAGCGTAGGCATTTTAATTTATATGGTAAAGGTGTGAGTTGTGGCCTATGACTGGGTATACAACCTTCGTCGATTTGGGCCAGGGCAATTTCAAACTATGAAATATTTTATAAGAATTAATAGAAATGGTAATATGAATTTACTTTATGGAATTTGTTATGCATTTAGATTATGGTGATGATTTATGTTACGGTTTTTATTTTGGATTTTAATTTTGTTTTTTAAGAAAAGAAGTTGTAACCTATGTGGGTCGATACCATGACCTCTTTTTATTAAATATGACCTCTATATGTTAATACAAAGTTATATGAATGTTACTTGATGAAATTTTAGATGGATATTTAAAATGGATCCTATATGGGACTATTAAAAATATAATGCATGTGAATTATGGTGTTTTAAAATACATGTTAAGACTGTAGGTTTTATAGCAGAGTCATGATCAGGACCACGTGGATGGTCATGATATCCCGCTGATTATTATTAATGATGTTTTATTTATGTGGACTATTTTTAATGTAATCTGTAATATGGTTACAGACCTTGGAGGGTCTTGGATGGATTATTTAATTTTTTAGAAATAAATGCATAGATAGTTTTTACAGAGATTTATACCTGATAGTCTTACTTATATGTATATATAATTATTTTATAAAATAGTTATGGTGATCAGTAATACCCTAGGGTATCTATATAGTATATTTACTTTTTAAAACTTACTCCTATGGCTAAATCTACTATAATCCGAAACACATGTCTCTACCGACAAATTTAATATGTCAGTAGAGATATAAGTAATAGGTGAACATTTAAATAGCAAGTATAGATTTACCTGGTCTACAGTATTAGTTTTTGAATATGAAAGAATACAGAACACAAATTTTAAAGATGGGAAACTAGCTATATAAAGCCTATGATAATCTTTCCCATCCTAGGAATACTGAAGAGAAATAAAAACCCTAGAAAAATATAGGCAAAACATCAATTACCTAGGGTTAGTAAAATATATATATAAGCTTTTACAATAAGCATCCAACATTTTACCCTAGAACTGATCTTGACATACTAAGAATTTGTACCTGTGATTTATCTTTCTGAAGCTCCTTTAATGGCTGAACCTGCACACTTTTCAAATAACCAACATTATCAATTTAAGATAGATCTGACCTCTGATTTTGATGACCAAATCACTTGGGAACTACCACATTCCTCCCAACCATGACCAAGAACCGTTCTTGGTTCTAATTCGGATCCCCTTGTGCTGGAATCCAACATGAAAGTAGCTTAGAGCTCCTAAGGTAGGGTTTCCTAACTGATATTCAATTCTCCATCAGTCTTATTTTCCTTGCAAGAGAAAATTCTCCAAGAAAACACTTGAGAGCAAAAACAAGCAGAATAATAATTCTGCAAGAGAAAAATCACAACACGAAGCCTTTACTTGGCTTAAGTCTTTATAGGAAGACTTTTCGGTCAAAGGGGTAGTTAAATCAAGAAATCCTTGATTTATTGATTGAACCATAATTTTCAATTCTTAACCTAGGAACTTTTAACTACTTCCTAGTTAGTGTTTCATAGTTATTTCACTATTTATTAATCTTTTAATAATAAATAATAATTGGTGGAGCTTCTATTCTTTCTTTATTTAATTATATAATTAATCATATTTTAATTAGTTATACGTATTATGTATAAAATACATAATATTAAAACACTTGTTAACATTTGTCTTCGGGCATCATGCATCATGATCCCTAGACTTAATGACACTTATTCATGAAGGTCAATTAGATAGATAGTTTAGGTCTAATAGGTTAGGAAACTCTAAACATCCTTGTATGTTGGATTTCCCTCGTATAACGTGGTAGTTCCTCAATACTTGATGAGAATAGAGAAATTCGAAACCTCGTTTAATCACTTATAAATAAGTATGACGAGATCAATATTTTTTTCTCGAGTCATTTTCACTCAGAAGTTATTAAATTATTTTTAGTAACACCTAGCACTTAACAGAGCCCATACTCAACACTTATAATAGGCAGTTACAAACATAGCGAAATTCCAGAGCTTCCACTCAACACTAAATGATAGGATATAATTGTACGATACTCCTAGGGATACAATGGCCAAAGATCCGATGCTCCAGAGCTTATGCTCAACATCAACATGGAATTATCCATAGCTTATGCCCAACATTTCCAATTATATTTTCATGTTTTCTAGAGCTCTATGCTCAACACAAATGTAAGTACTCATGTGCTCCAGAGCCTCTCGCTTAACACAAAACATCTCATCGATCATGTGCTTTAGGGTCCATGCCCAACACAAAACATTTCAGCAATCATGTGCTTCAGGTTCCACACCCAACACAACCATCATACATATATCCATATGTATCATCAATAATTGGCTTACGCCCAATATACAAAACAAATCATCATGTTCATATGCAGTGCGGTCTTTGACCCAATATAAAATAAAACATCAATATAATCATCATGATTAATAGGCTTATGCCTATAAATGGTAGGTCTAAAATGAGGGACATTACATCCCTCCCCGCTTAGTACAACACCATCCCTCGTGTTCTAGGGACTCCAAATGATATCATGAAACATGGCGGGGTAAGCCTTTCTCATGGTGGCCTCATTCTCCCAAGTAGCTTCATCTACCTCAAAGTGCTTCCACTGCACTTTCAATCAGACTACAATGCAATTTCAAAGCTGCACTTCTCTCTTGTCCAATATATGCAAAGGCTTAGGGGAAAATTTCCCCTTAGGTTCCACCTCTAATAAGGACCAATCAATGACATGCTTAGTGTCATAAACATATTTCTTTAATAAAGATGCATGGAAAACATTATGAACTCTTACATGTGCAGGTAATGCTAATTCACAAGCCACTCGTCTTTTCTTGGCCAAAATTTCAAAAGGTCCACAAAACCTAGGTGCTAACTTACCACACCTACCCAAGCTCAACGAGCTCCATTTTGCTTTCACTTTCAAGTAGACATGCTCACCTACTTTATAGTCTTTATTTTTTCTTTTCTTATCCGCATAACTTTTCTGATGGTCTTGTGCCTCTTTAAGGTTTCCCTGGACCTTGGTAACTAACTGTTCCAATTCCAATAATAGGTTAGGCCCTAACATGAGCCGATCCACCATATTGTCCCAAGTAATTGGGGTCCTACACTTCCATCCATAGAGTACCTCGAAAGGACTCATCTTGGCGGAAGCCTGATACCCATTGTTATATGCAAATTCTGCAAGGTGCAAATAATCCTCCCACTTGGTGGGGTTGTTCATGACATACATTCGAAGCATGTATTCCACAATTTGGTTTACTCTTTCATTCTGCCTGTCCATCTGTGGGTAATAAGCAGTGCTAAATTTCAGCTGTGTCTCTAATCCAGAGAATAAATATCCCCAAAATTTTCCTGTAAATTAACATCTCGATCCGAGATAATTGTTTTGGGTATCCCATGCAATCTGAATATCTCTTTTAGGAAGATATCGGCAATGTTCATGGCCTTGTAGGTTGATTTCATGAGGATGAAGTGTGCTACCTTTGACAACTTGTCAATGACTACGAAGATGGAATCATTTTGCTTATTTATTTTCGGTAAGACGGTAATAAAATCGATACTGGTAACCTCCAATTTTCATTCCGGAATGGGTAATGGCTATATCAATCATGAAGGATGTTGGTGCTCAACTTTAACTAGCTGGAATTCCTGACATTTCACAATAAACATTACAATGTCGGCCTTTAACTTGGGACAGAAAAAGTGTCTCTTGACGACAGATATCATCTTTTTATATCCTAGGTGCCCTGAGTAAGGTGCCGTATGAAATTCTGGGAGGATGCTGAACCGAATTTCCCCTCCATATGGAACATACAATCTATCCTTGAACCATAGTAGTCCAGATTCATCCACCTTGTATTCCTTTTGTTGTTGAAACAACTAGTCCTCCTAGACCTTCGTGAGGATTTCCACATAGAACGGGTCAACCTTGTTGGCTGTTCTAATCTTCTCATGCAAATGTGCATTGGTTTGACTCAGGGTCACCTCATGTATCATATGAGTTCATCGACTCAAAGCATTAACAACTTTGTTCTCTTTGCCCTTAATATGCTTTAGGTCAAAGTGATACTCACTTAGGAAATCCAACCATCTGGCTTGCCTCACATTTAGATCGGGTTGATCGAACAAATATTTTAGACTCATATTGTCTGTCTTTAGAAGGAACTTCCTTCCCATGAGGTAGTGCCTCCACATCTTTCGAGCGTGTATAATGACCGCTAGCTCAAGATCATGCATGGGATAATTCTTCTCATGCTCTTTTAATTTGTTCGATTCATAATAGATCGCATGGTCATTTGGCAAGAGGAATCCTCCAAGTCCTTCCTTGCTTGCATCCGTGCATACAATGATATCCCCATCAGGATCCACAATCCACAACACTGGTGCGGTCATCGAAAGATGCTCAATCTTTTGAAAACTTTCTTCACACTTGTCAGTTCATAAGAACTTGTTTGCTTTCTTCTACAAAGTCATCATGGGGCAAGTGATTCTCAAGAAGTTCTCAATGAACTTTCGATAATACTCGGCTAAACCCAAAAATGACCTAATGTCAGTGACACTAGTCGGGATAGGCCAATCCTTTATGGCTCGAATATTTTTTGAGTCCACATCTATTCCTGCCTTGGATATGTTGTGACCTAGGTACTGTATTTGTGGTTTGTAAAAATCACATTTACTAAACATAGCGTAAAGCTGGTGTTCTCTCAACACTTGAAGTAATATGTGAAGGTGTTCTTCATGTTCCTCTTTACTCTTGGAGTAAACCAGAATGTCATCAATAAAGGCTAGTACAAACTTATCTAGATACTTACTGAATATGTTATTCATCATACACATAAATTTTGTGGGCACATTAGTCAACCTGAACGGCATCACTAAAAAATCATAGTTCTTGTACCTCGTACGAAAAGCAGTCTTGGGAATATCTTCATCTCAGATCTGTACCTAATGGTACATGGATTGCAAGTAAATCTTTAAAAATATTTTGACTCCTCCCACCTGGTCGAACAAATCATCGATCTTGGGGAGTGGGTAGCGGTTCTTTATAGTCATTTTGTTCAACTGATGGTAATCAATGCACATCTGCATCGTATCGTCCTTCTTCTTTATGAACAAAATTGGTGCTCCCCAAGGGTACACATTGGGTCGGATATACCCTTTCTCTATTAACTCTTGCAATTGGTGTTTGAGTTCCACCAATTCTAGTGCACTCATGCGGTAAGGGGCTTTGGAGGCCGGAACTGATCCTGGGGCCAGTTCGATGGAAAATTCTAGGTCTCGTTTCAAAGGTAATTCGGGGATTTCCTCGGGAAACATGTACTTAATTTTTTTTCAAGAGCGGGGAAGTATTCTATGCATTGTTCTCTATCCGAATCTACATCTCAGTTGTGCAATGCTAATAACTTATAGCCCTTCCTAACACACTTCTTCACTTGTAAGGCTGATATTTGTCTTATTGAAGCTTTCTTGGGGATGCCTTGAACCTTCACGTGGTTCCCTTCGCTATCAGTACACAAGATATACTTGTGTAGAAAATCAAGCATGACATTGTGTTGTTCCAACCAGTCCATGCTGATAAAAATATATACGAATTTAAAGGTAGGATGTTCAGGTTTACCTTAGTAAGGAAACCATTCAAGTTTACTTCACATTCTTTAACAATTTATAAAACCTTTTGTTTCGTACTGGTGGGTAACTGTAATAGCCAAGGTTTATCATGCTTTACTTTTCCTAACTTGCATAAATCAACAATCTTATGTGCAACATAGCTCTGGAAAGCACCGGGATCAATAAGTATTGAAACATAGGTGTTTAAGATTTTACCTTTGATTTCGACCATTGTAGCTTGATGGTCCACATGTCAGCCATTTAATGCTGCATAGATTCACGGGGTTCCCGCTATGTCCTCAATGGTAGGTTCTTCTTGCAGGTTATGCAAGAATTGTTTGTTCTTGTTCTTACAATCTCGGGCATAATGTCACCCATTGCACTTCCAAAAGTTCATCGCTAAAGGGGTAGCATTGGCTCCACTTTCCACTTTCTTATTACAATTAGGAGCTGGTACATAAGGTTTCGTACCTGTTTTATTAAATTTCATGTTCGATTGAAAGTTGTTATTTTGCTTTCTATAAGGCTGTGGGTTTGACCTAGGTTTGCGGTTATCAGAAAAGTTTCTAGACTTATATGTGTTTCGGTTCTGGTTTTCTTGTCGTAACTTCCCATGCTCATAGCAGAGTTTGGTCTTCCAGCTTCTTTGGCATGTCAAATTCAATATTCTCCCGAAAACTTGGATGAAGACATTCTAGGAACTGCTGGATCTTCACCCTCTCTTCTTTGATATACAGTACATAATGCAGCAAATCTAGAAATCTGTTTATAAATGTGTCCATAGTAATGGACCCCATGCGCATTTCATGGAGCTCTTTTACCTTGCGGTCAAAAAACCTTTCCGACATGTATTTTTTTCTTGGAAAATCTTTTGAAAGTTTACCCAACTTATTTCTCGCAGCTCATCTTTCTTTGTGTGCTTTAAATCTCACCACCATCTTATTGCCTTACCATTCAGGTTGTAGATGGAAAGCCTAGCCTGCATAACATTTGGATAGTTATGAACCTAGAAATATTTACTTATTCCCAACAACCATTTTTCATCCTTTTCTCCTGTATTTACTTCACCTTCATAGGTCGGGGCTCTTATTTTTTTGAAACTCGCCCTGAATACTATCATCACTTCTTTCCCTCTTTCTCCATGGAGAAAGTGAGTCATCACTAGCAAGACTGTGATGATCTCCTTTAGTTGCTTCAGGGGTACCTTCATTTTATGCTTCTCTTGGGCTGCTAGTCCACTCATGGTATGATTCTCTTTTGGATCTGTTGGTGGACTGGGTAGGTTTACCTTGCAGGATCCCTCCCATCATGTTACCCAGTAATGCTTCATTTATAGCTTGTTGTTCCTTTCTTTCATTTAGACTGTCTTCTCTGAAACTCTTCAGTTCAGCTTGAAGACTGTGTAAAGTTTTCAACACATCAGAGTTTAGCTCGACCACCAAGTTCACTTCCAGATGGGGGGTGGTCATTTCTTCTTGCCAGTTTTTTTCTCTCTCAATGTTCATAAACTGAACAACTCTGTAAAAATTTTCGTGTAACACAAAATTTTTTAATAGCAACAAAAATTTCTATTAGTAACAGAATTTACTTATCAAACTTTATTTTCTCTACGTGAATTCCTGGTGCGCCCATAAGTCTCTCAGTATTGAAACTGGGCTCTGATACCACTTGTAATGTCCCCAAAAATTGAAAATAGAAAAAAAAATTATAGGCTAGAAGAAAACTACCCAAAGAGGATCATTATTACTCCTGTGGAATTACATGTGCTACTTAACTTTCAATCTCTTCAGAAACTGCTCATACTGTCTTGTTAATCTCTTGTCTACTCAGTGATTGTTAGGTCGTTTACTTCTTATGTCTTAATTATGTTATTTAAACTATTTGTACATCTTAGTTATTACTGTCGGTGAGTTAGTGAATTGTATGGTTCATTGATTTACTTTTGCACATGTGTACTCTGTTTATTAAGTATAACTAACTTAACTTTGTTGATGGTAATAAAGTGGTGGAGTGGTAGGACTAGTTTTCCCATGACGATCTAAGAGGTAAGGTATTACTTGGTTACGCAGGATTACTTACTTCAATCGAGCTAATGAACCTCTCTCTTTTACTTATGCAATTCATTATTTGCGATGAGATCAAATGTATAGTGTGTTGACAACCTTAGTCGTCGATAACCTGCTTCTAGTTATTACATTTTCCATCGGCTTGGTTTTTCAAACTTTGTAAGTGTCGTTAACGTCGGCTAAATTTCCCGTACATTAATTATTTTTCATTATGGTCTTACTTTTGTGATTTTTTGATGTCATTAATATCTTTTCATGCTATGTATATTTTCACTATATATTCTTTTTAACATTTCCTATGTTCTTTTATTGGTAGGTTATTAAAGGTGTGAGAGCAGAGATTTGGATTTGATAATTCGAGAGATTTACACGGCATACTTTGTATGCCATGGTGTTTAAGCCTAAACACCTGAATACCATGGTATTATACCCTTTGTATTAAACCCTAAGCTCTAAACCTATGTCCTAAACCTTATCTACAATCCTAAGCAAGGGTATTAAACTTTTGAACTAGCGTAACCTATGACTAAGTATTATGACAATACTAGCATAGTGAAAGCTTTGTATTAAGTTAACGTTGATGTTTAAAGTTTGGGGTGACATAATATATGGTATGAACCATATTTTATAGGGTTTAAGCGATGGTATGAAGGGTGGTGATATTCGATACATTGTAACAAGTCATGACTATGGGAGTGGGTTTGTTGAAACATCAATGGACTCCAGCGTGGTGCATTTAATGCTCTTCGTGAATCATCACATCCTTCCCTTAGGCTTGAATCATGATAGTTGTACAATGTATTTGTCATTTGGGGATTTCGTTGTTTGGATATACGCAGAGGTATGGCCATGGAGGCAACCTCCTGCTTGTCAAGGTAAGAGCGCGTGAACTCTTAAGCCTGCACATCATTTGGTTTGCAGTTTGGATATAATGGCATACTCCTCATTCCTATGTGGTTGTTGCTTGCAGGTGTCGAAAAGGATGGAGGGAAGCGTGTATACAACATAGTTGGCTCTTAACATTGCATTCCTTGCCATGGTAAGCCTGCTCATCAAGCTTATGCTTGTCACCCTTCAATCCTGTGGCAGGGTTATGTTTCGACTGGTTGCTTGGTTAGGGTTTGATGTTGTAACGAAAATGATTTTGTCTTCGGGCTTAAATACAAACTTGGTTTATTAAAATGGAGGTGTTATGCCATGACTTGATGCTTAGTTAATTTGGCTCTGTGTAATGTTTGTTTTGGTTATGAACTCATTACAATTTTGGTTTTGGGATTATAAAGCCATGGGATGCACCATTTCAAGCAATGGTGCGATAGCCCATTGGCATGCCTATGTAAAACCTTGCTCTCGGCATTTAATGGCGAGTGTGTATAGACATTGGGATATCTATGTAAATAGATGTAAGCGTTGGTTTTTATAAATTGTAGAGGTTTATGGTGTATGCAAATTCGTCCTGCATATTTATTGAGCACTACATTTAAAAATGGGTTGGGGTTTTTAATGGATAGAGGAATACGCCTTACAGGATGATCTGTGTGTAAATGCCATTGATTAGTTTGATAAATTTATAAATTGACCATGTGGTGAAGGCCATGCCGTAAATGGCATGAGCCTTCCCACAGTGTTGTGATAGCCTGTATTTTAGTTGTCTACGACATTTAGTTATTATGTGAACACTGTGTGTTTGTGGGTTTCGTTGAGGCTAGGGTATGCAGACCCTCAATGGCACTTGTTGTTTTTAAGTAACTCGGACTCTGTATTAAAATTTTTAACGACCGAGGCCGTACTATAGCTAGAGTCTTACGACCTATCTGCTAGCATAGAAATTTTAATTTATACGGAAAAGGTGTGAGTTGTGGCCTATGAATGGGTATACGACCTTCATCGATTTGGGCCAAGGCAATTTCAAACTGTGAAATATTTTATAAGAATTAATAGAAATGGTAAGAGGAATTTACTTTACAGACTTTGTTATGCATTTTGATTATGGTGATGATTTATGTTATGGTTCTTATTGTGGATTTTAATTTTGTTTTTAAGAAAATAAGTTGTAACCTATGAGGGTCGATACCACGACCTCTGTTTATTAAATATGACCTCTATATGTTAATACAGAGTTATATGAATGTTACTTGATGAAACTTTTAGATGGATATTTAAAATGGATCTTATATGGGACTATTAAAAATATAATGCATGTGAATTATGGTGTGTTAAAATAGATGTTAAGACTGTAGGTTTTATAGCAGAGTCTTGATAAGGACCACATGGATGGTCATAGTATCCCTCCGATTATTATTAACGATGTTTTATTTATGTGGAATATTTTTAATGTAATTTGTAATATGGTTATAGACCTTGAAAGGTCTTGGATGGTTTATTTATTTTTTTAGAAATAAATGAAAAGATAGTTTTTATAGAGATTTATACCTAATAGTCTTACTTATATGTATATATAATTATTTTATAAAATAGTTATGGTGATCAGTAATACCCTAGGGTATCTATATAGTATATTTACTTCTTTAAACTTACTACTATGGTTAAATCTGCTATAATCTGAAACACATGTCTCTACTAACAAATGTAATATGCCAGTAGAGATATAAGTAAAAGGTGAACATTTAAATAGTAGGTCTAGATTTACCCAGTCTATAGTATTAATTTCTGAATATGAAAATGAATATAGAACACAAATTTTAAAGATGAGAAACTAGCTATATGCAACCTATGATAATCTTTCCCATCCTATGAATATTGAAGAGAAATAAATACCCTAGCAAAATATAGGCATGACATGAATTAACTAGGGTTAGTAAAATATATATAAGCTTTTACAATAAGCATCCAACATTTTACCCTAGAACTGAACTTTGACGTACTAAGAATTCGTACTTGTGATTTATTTTCCTGAAGCTCCTTTAATGGTTAAACTTGCACACTTTTCAAATTACCAGCATTATCAATTTAATATAGATCTAACCTCTAGTTTTGATAACCAAATCACTTGGGAACTACCACATTCCTCCCAACCATGACTATGAACCGTTCCTCGTTATAGTCTGGATCCCCCCGAGCTGGAATCCAACATGCAAGTAGCTTAGAGCTCCTAAGGTAGGGTTTCCTAACTAGTATTCAGTTCTCCATCAGTTCCCTTTTCCTTGAAGGAGAAAATTCTCCAAGAAAACACTTGAGAGAAAAAACAGACAGAATAATAATTCTCCAAGAGAAAAATTAGAACCCCAATACTTTTCTTGGCTTGAGTCTTTATAGGCATACTTTTCAGTCAAAGAGGTAGTTAAATAAGGAAATCCTTGATTTCTTGATTTAACCCTTTTTAATTTACTGGGTAATTTTCACTTCTTAACCTATGAACTTTTAACTAGTTCCTAGTTTGTCTTTCATAATTATTTCACTATTTATTAATCTTTTAATAATAAATAATAATTTGTGGAGCTTCTCTTCTTTCTTTATTCAATTATATAATTAATCATAATTAATTCTTTAAACATACTATATATAAAATACATAGTATTAAAATGCTCATTAACATTTGTCTTCGGACATCATGCATCATGATCCCTAGAATTAACTACACTTCTTCATGAAGTTCAATTAGATAGATGGGTTAGGTCTATTAGGCTAGGAAACTCTAAACATCCTTTCATGTTGGATTTCCCTTGTATAACATGGTAGCTCTTCAAAACTTGATGAGAATACAAAAATTTGAAATTTCATTTAATCACTTATAAATAAGTATGATGAGATCAATATTTTTTCTCGAGTCCTTTTCACTCAGAAGTTATTAAATTCTTTTCAGTAACCCCTACCGCTTACCAGAGCCCATACTCAACACTTATAACAAGGAGTTACAAACATAGTGCAATTCTAGAGCTTTCACTCAACACTAAATGCTAGGGTGTACTTGTACGATACACCTAGGGATACAATGGCCAAAGATCCGATGCTCCAGAGCTTATGCTCAACATCAACATGGAATGCTCCAGAGCTTATGCCCAACATTTCCAATTATATTTTCATGTGTTCTAGAGCTTTATGCTCAACACAAATGTAAGTACTCATCTGCTCCAGAGCCTCTCGGTCAACACAAAACATTTCATCGATCATGTGCTTCAGGGTCCATGCCCAACACAAAACATTTCATCAATCATGTGCTTCAGGTTCCACGCCTAACACAACCAGCATATATATATATCCATATGTATCATCAATAATTGGCTTACGCCCAATATACAAAACAAATCATCATGTTCATATACAGTGGGGCCTTTGACCCAATATAAAATAAAACATCAATATAATCATCATGATTAATAAGCTTATGTCTATAAATGGTACGTCCAAAATTCAGGACATTACATCCCACAATTTCCATGTTTCTCGATTTCCGCAATTTCGAAGTTTTTTGCACCGTTGATTCTTGCAGATTAGTTATCCCCCGTTGATCTGTCTCCAGATGTGGAATAGATTGTAACTGTTGATTTTTGTCACGATCTTTCTTCATCGTAAAATGTTCTCTGTTATCTTTCTTCGTAGCTCGCCAAATTAATCATTGAAAGGCTCAATTTCTCTGCAATTCGGAAACTAAAAAATTTATACACGGAATTATATGGACTGAACGCAAGATGAATTCATAATGATATACATTTTTGTTTTTGTTTTTTGTTTTTATATATAATGTGATTACATAAAAAAACATGCTTATAAATTTGAATAAGTATATTTTTAATTTATAAATTAAATAATATAATCATTTTTTTCAATTATGGTTCACCTACTTTATGTGTGTTAGTACGGCTTGCTACCTTCACCCCAAACATGTTATAAGCGGCCACAAGTGAGAGCCTTATATTACCATGTAATGCTGACAACTTATTCGAAGAGCACTTACCGTAGCCCACCAAGCTGAATAGTATAATTATTATTATTTAAATTTGGTTATTATAATTATTAAATTAAGAATTCTTTAAGATTGTAATCGTTATTAAACCTAAAAAAATATAAGTTTTCTAGTTTTATTGGAATAAAGTCATGACGGATAAATGCCAATGTCGATGAGTTGTATTGTTTTGTTGGAATAAATTCATGAATGATAAATGTCGACGCCGACCAACCTCAAATCTAAGTTACTAGCAAAGAAATTTGTTACAAATACATCAATTATCATCACATCTTGATGTATAAGAAAATAATATTTGAAAGGTTAGTGAGGTATATAAACTCATTTCGCGCAACGAAGTTGGTCAATATAGTATCTACACACACATTTTAATTGGTTGCGCATTTGCTCTCTACCGAGAACTTTCCCTTTCATCATTTGCTTTGTTTCAACTTTGAAACTATCTTGAATTCAATTAGATGGTGATTTTAAGAATGGCGGAGAGAACGCCCTTGTTTCCGGATCTGGGAAAGCACGACAGCCAAGAGTTTTCCAATCAACTGGATTTCTTGCCTTACCGATGCGATGGCTACGACAACTTCTTCTGCGCAGAGGAGCATCATTCTTACAGCAATCACGAGTGCCCTATGAGCGATATCTATGACCACGTGGTTGAAATATGTCACACCTGTTCTTCTTCTGTATTGCAATTTCCGAATGAGAACGCTTCCCTCACCCTCCACAGGCACGCGGAGTCGGGTAGCTGTAATCCAGTGAATAAGGCGAAGAAGGCACCGCCTTGCCCAGCTAAACACTACATGGAAAACCTCACGTCCGCGAATTCAATTGTGTGCAAGTCTTGCGGGAAAAAGATGTGTTTGGAACATCGTTTTCCTTCCGATCACTCATGCCCCAAACCTAATTTGCATGACCAAGTGCTGCACATCTGTCCTATCTGTTCTGCTTCTGTATTACAAGTTCTAAATGAGGACGCTTCCCTTACCCTCTGCAGGCACGCCGAGTCAGGTAACTGTTCCGAAGAATAAGGCAAAGAAGGCACCGCGTTGCTCAGTTAAACACTGCAAAGAAAAGCTAAAGTTTGTGAATTCAATTGTCTGCAAATCTTGCGGGATAACGATGTGTTTGAAACATCAATTTCCTCTGGATCACTCCTGTCCCAAACCTAATTTGCATCACCGAGTTCTGAATGACGACGCTTCCGAGACACCGTCTTGCCCAGTTAATCACTGCGAAGAAATGTTGACGTTCGTGAATTCACCTGTCTGCAAGTCTTGTGGTCTAGATACGTGCTTCAAGCATCACTTTCCTTGGGAGCACCCTTGCCGTAGTGGCAGCCAAATGACGAAGGATAATGTGAATTCCAAACCTAATGATACAACTAATTCGGGTGGTGATCGCTCCCAAATCAACAGCCATCGCAGCCAGAGAAAGATTAAAAATTAGATGCAATTTCTTCTACACTAAAAATTATCTTGGAGACTACTTTTTTAACATGTTTTCTATTATCCTGGAAGATTTATGGAACATAAAGCATCCTATCCCGATTCAATACTAAAAGGAAACTTTATCATCTAAGTGCTTTCAGCAAATGGCTGGACTTCTCCATCACTATGAATGGAGTAAGTGTTTTTAGCAAATGGCTGGACTTCTTTATCACTATAAATGGAGACACAACTTTATGTATTTTTGGCTCTCACAAATTAAGCAACTTTAGCATCCAACTATTTTTTTAGCAAACTACTAGCTTGTAAATGGAGATACGACTTCATGTGTTTTTTTCTTCCATGTGTTTTTTAGCTTGAGACTCTCTCAAATCAATAGATTGTCTTATTTTTTCTATAAGTTTGTCTTATTCTATAAGCTTCTATTTTATATAAGAGTTTTTGGTTTGCAACTTTGCTTTGCAACTCTTGAGCATATGTGTGTTTGTTTTTCTCACACAAAAGTAAATGAATTTCATGCTTTATAACTGGAATTCGAAAGTAAATGAATTTAGGAAAGTAAATGAATTTCTTACTTTATAATTGGAATTTTAATGGTTATCACTTTGTACATGATGGCCATGCCACCAATTCATATGTTGAGTGCATTTTCATGATTTTGTCTAAGTTGAAAGTCTCTTATTAGCTTTGTTCTTCGACATTTTACTCTAAGATGGATACATTAGCATATGAGTTTAAAATGCATTTTTTTACCTTTTTGTGAGTGTCTCATGAGGGAATAATCCAAGGTGCAACAAATTGATTCACTCTCCAACCCTAATAATCAAGATTTGTTGGCCTATACTTCCAAAGGAAAGAAGAAATGACTATATAAAAAGAAGAAATATTTTGTTCAGGGTGTGAGCATCCCTCTATACCTGGGTAGAATAAAAAAACCATTTTCACATTTCAAGTCTGGTGAGTCTTGCTCCAAGGAAAAAAAGAAAAGGCCAAATGAAACTTACATATTTTGTGTTTCTCAAGGGCATCCAACAAGCTACTTATTTATGGTAGCATCATATTGATCCAATCCAGAATGTAGTTTCCCTAAACTAAAAACTATGAAAATACAATCCATCATGTTAAACTTTTACAACACATAAAAAATTTGTAATTTTCTTTACAAATACAAAATATTAACCATGTCAATATTCAACATTGAATTATTAGAATCTTCTACTATATTAAGTGGTTCTTTGTGAGCTTTCCATTCTCTATGATGTTCTCCAAGGCCTGATAACTTTTACACTGATTTCATATTTGTACCACAACATCCCACTGGCCACCTATGTGGTTATCTAACCTCTCCAAATGGTTTGAATTCTCCCAAACAATCCCGATTATAACTCTTCCCGAGTATATGATATTCTCTGAGACCTTGATTATGTTCCTGCTCATGTGGATTCTCTCCACAAGATATGTCACGACTTGAGGGTATATGATTCTTATACCATGACTAACTAGTGGGGACATTAGTTGCTACTACTTATGGAGATAGATCAATGCTCCCTCTCGTTTTAGAGGAATATTTTTTTCATTACATAAATCTTGTCGTGGATAGAAAATTTAGAAACAATGTTGGAAATTCTTCTCATCTTTGGATACGTGATGGGGTTGTACTTATCCTTTCTCCACCATATCTCGGATATAATTGACTAGAAAGCTCTTAAATATTTTATTTCTTTACAACATGCTCTATTTCGAGCAACATCTTTGAAGTGATCTTTCTTCATCATCGCACTAGTCAAAATCACATATGCTTGAAAATTTCTTTCAGTAACTGAAACATTTTGAATCCACATTCACTCATGCCTAGTAGGTACTACAACACATGGTTTGTTGCACATGACTATGTAGAAACTGCAAAGAATTCATTTCATCATGGTGCTAACTAGGTATATCTAGGATATTGTCAACTTATTATAAGATCCCTAAAAAATAAATAGAAATCATATTTAACATCATATGTGTGGTCATGGAATTATAGTCCATTGTCCTACATCTCTAAACTCAATAGGAAAATATTATCTAGTGAATAATACATATCCAAACTCGATAATTAAGCAGGAGGTTAATTAACTAGTTCCTCTATTTTTTTTGGAGCTAGCAAATCTAGATTATCTTTCTCAACATATGAATGTCAGAATCATAGTCCTCCATGTTTTGATACTCATCATCCACTATACATACATGAATGTAAAACAAAAAATACCTCTGGGAGTCTTCTTCATCTAGATTAGGTCTTCCTTCTAGACAATATATTTCTAGTGGTTTCTTCCCATTAAAAAATTAGGTCGTCTCGATCTGCTTTGTGAAGCTTCCCACTTCACAACATTATGTTTTATTTTAGGATTTTCTACTCGAATGGACACATTTTATTCTCCACTTGTAGGCCAAAGTATATGGTGTTTCACTACAAGAAAAATATTGTTAATTTATTAGCAACCTTCCATAATCCAATCATTTTGAATGAAATGACAAATATTCTCGTACAAACATGCAAGCTCATGTCCTCTCCCCTCCCCTCCTCACAACACACCCAATTCACCATGCCCAAACTATCTAGTGAAAAATAATTAACATAATATAAACTAATTACATAGAAAATGACATATAACGAAGATAAACATAAACTATTTAAGTATATAAAAAAATAGAATGAAACATAGTAAAACACAATAATTCAGATTATAAATTTCAACAGTTCAATATATTAATTAATCTTCTTATCCTTCATCCTTCATCCAAATCATAATATTTAAGAATTGAGTCAATATAGAAAGAAAGGATTGGCCATATCAACATCAACATCAACATCAATTTCATTCGACATGGAATCTAGCTATTCTTGTTCTACATTAGATTTAAGTTATTTTTTGTGTAATACATCTACTTGCTTCTATTCTATACGATTTTCAACTTCTTCATCTGACAAACCTAATTACTACTATGCATCATCTTATTCAACTTTTCATTATCATTTGACTTCTTCTAGTAAACTATACTTTATCTCCATTCTTCTTGACACATACCTCATAACATATGACAAACCTAATTTATGTTGCACTTCTCAATAGAAAACCAACTCACATTGAATTGGTAGGACACACAATTTGAAACCTAACTCAAATAAATTTATGTTAATATTCATAAATGCATTAGCATGCTCAATAAAAATTCCATAAACATCACATTCATCCGATGCACAACATATTCCAACAAACCTTGAAGAGAACTACTTTGAATAATTTGAAGTCTAACTAGAGTATACCATTCAAATAGCCACATTATCTATTTTGACATACATACGATCCCTTCAATTATAGAGGAAACATTAGTAACCTACAAAATTACATCTATCCTAACATCAAATGTTTTCTATTTATCATCAATTTCTTGCCATTGCTCAATTAATATTTCACCTACATCGATATTGTCTTACATAGTATAACTCCCCACTCTATACATAATCAATCATTTCCCATACATGCATTAATGGAATATTGAGACATTATAATGTCTCACTATATATATAATCAGTCATCTCCCTTCTATTCAATAATGGAATATAGAGACCTTATAATACCTCACTCTATAAATAATCACTTAAAGGTTACTTAAGATAAAGATTATCCTTCTGATGGGAAAATGTACCCTAAGTTACTATGTTGTATGATTTTTGCCTAACCATTCATCATTTATACTTGGATTCTTAGAATGTAATCAAAATTGGATAATTGTTCTTTGATTCCAAATAACTCCATATAATAATGGGTAATTGTCAAGGTGTCATTGTTGTATTGATAAAAAGCTTTCGTTGTTGTATTAATAAAAATGTGGAGTTAACCTAAACAATTTTCACTACTTTTGATCCATCCAACTACGAATTCCTAGAAATTTCACTTTTAATTAGTGTAAATTATTTGGCTAGCCACCTTATAATAATTTCCTACAATTCCCCCTTGGATGCAGTGCATGGAAAGTGTGAAATTGTATATTTTGACACTACGAATTCCTATAAATTTCACTTTTAAGTAGTGCAAATTGTTTGGATAGCCACCTTATAATAATTTCCTACAATCCCCCCTTGGATGTAGTGCATGGAAAGTGTGAAATTGTATATTTTGACACTACAGAACTAATGATGTGTCTGTTGGCTATGCACGAGTGCAATGAGGGTGTAAAGGAGATTGTAGGAACTTGGTTTTCCCACTATTATTTTGTAAAGTGGACAATAACAACTCCATTTTGTGACCCCATCTCAAATGAGATCACCTATTTAGTTTAATCATATAAGTATGTATGTGTTACTGGTAATGGTAGTTATGGAATAAGTGTGATAAATATTATATGGTTTGAAGGTTATAAAATTTAAGGTTCATAAGCATTAAGTGTTAGGGGTTTATAATGTTTGAGGTTATTGATATTTTATTTATTAGGAGTTATAACAATAGGTATTTATCAAATTTATATAGAGTTATGGGATAGGGTTAGGTATTATGGGTTATAAGGGTGAGGGGATATATGTGTAAAGTGTCATCTCAAGTAGTGTTATATTTTTATCATTCAAGCTAGCATTATGATCCTAGGATCTTTAACTGAGAGAATAACACGTACAGCAATAAACACAAGAGACAAGAGACACAAATAATTTTCCTCGGGGAAACCATAAAGGAGAAAACCTCACAACTTCCTCAGAGTAGAATCAGCACCAAAAGTAAAACCCAAAAACATAAATATGATCTCCCGACAATAGAAGTCTCCCTCTGTGATCCCAGCAACTTCTCCTCTCACTCACGTGCCCCAATGAGTGAGTGTGTGTGTGATAAATAGAGAGGCTCACTCTCTATTTATATGATTTCATTCACTTGAAACCCACTCCAACATGTTGAGCTCACTTAACAATTACTTACTAGAGCCGACATCTCTGGGAGTGTCTAATAACCCTAGTGCCCCACAACTTGTGGGGACTTTGCCTCCTATGACCAACAAGGAGGATTATCCTTAAGACAATGGTGGGGACTATTTCCCCGACTTACAATGACTCACCTACGGTCGACTTCTCTAGGATAGTCTAACAAACCTAGGGCCCCACAACTGTGGGGTCTTTAAACCTTGACAAATAGGAGGGTTACCCTCAATGACTTGACATGACTTGTTCACATTATAGAAACTCCCAATCAGAATATCGGGGCATGACATGACTCAATTACATTACAAACACATCCCGTAATAAACATCGGGGTATAATACATAAGTGAATACATTCCAAAGTTACAATTACATAAACAAGTAGGGGTTGTATGGGTTAGGGGTTATATGAGGTTTAAAAGATATACATATCTATGAATTGAGTCTGAAGAGATAGCTACAATTCCCTATCTTTAGTGTCCATGCAAAAAATAGGAAATATGCCCATTTGATATTGATGTGACACAAACCATCTACCATTAATAATTCCTTAATGAGGAATGAAGTTTATGTTAAGGTTTGAGAAAAATTGAATATCTTTGAACTTTAAAACTTTTATCAATCAATCTATGAACATATGAGTCTCATAAACAAATAAATCACACAAAGCATTCATCCTCATGAGGGAGGATATACCTTGGGAAAACCCTCAGAATACAAAGGATGAAAAACTTAACAATTCTTTGAGTATAATAGATAGATTTGCAGAGAATGGTCTACAACACAATCACATATTTCCATAAAAGAGAGCATCCAACAATACGAAAGAGAGATCAACTAAAACAATTGTCATGAATTCTCCTTATTCTCAATAATAGAAGAAAAACAATAGAGGAAACTATTATATTATGACTACTACATCTCTAAACTCAAAAGGAAAATCTTATATAGAGAATGCAACATCTCCAAACTCAATAATAATCCAAGATTCTTAAATATAGCTTCCTTTTGAACATGAGCAGCATGCAGGTCTCTATATAGCAGGTTTCTATTTTTTCCTTTGGAGCTAGCAAATATGGATTATGTTTCTCAACATGTGAATGTGAGAATCATAAACTGAGCCCTCCATTTTGAATACTCATGATCCACTATACATTAACGAATGTAAAAAATAAAATACCTTCAATAATTTTATTCATCTAGATTAGGGATTCCATATGAAAAAAATATTGTTGGAGGTTTCCTCCCATAAATACGTTGGGTCCTCATGATATGTTCCTTGAAGTTTCTTGCTTCACAAAATCCTATTTATTTTAAGATTTTTTATTGGAATGGATGTATGTTATTGTCCACTTGTAGCCCATAACATAGGGTCTTTCCCTACAAGCCAATTTTTGTCAATTTATTAACAACCTTGCATAATATTATTAAGTTTTTTCATTATCATTTGTATTCTTCTAGTACAATATATTTTACATCCATTCTTCTTGACTCATACCTCATAACATATGACCAACCTAATTTATGTGGCACCTCTGAATAGAAAATCAACCCATGTTGAATTGGAAAAACATACGATTCAATACCCAAGTGAGATAAATTTATGTTAATCTTCATAAATCAATTAGTATTCTCAATTACAATTCTATAAAGGTCAAGTTCATCCATAAACATAATGTTCCAATACACCTTGAAGAGAACTACTTTGAATAATTTGAAATCTAACTAAAATATATCATTTAAATAGCCATAATATATAACCTAAAAAATTACATGTATCCCAACATCAAAGGTTTTCTAATTATCATCTAAATATTTGATGTAAAATTTCTTACCATTGTACCATTACTATTTCACCTACACCAATATGCTCCATATATTAAAAATGCAATATCTTGTCTTACATCTTATTAAATTTCACTTTACACGTTATCAATCGTTACCCTTCCATTCATTAATGGAATGTAATATTGAATGTAATATTGAGACCTTATAAAGTCTCACTCGATATATATAATTAATCATATCCCTTCCATTCCATTAATATTGAGACCTTATAAAGTCTCACACTATATATATAATTAATCATATCCCTTCCATTTACTAATTAATTATATCCTATCCCTTCCAAATGGTCGTCATCCTTAATAATTAGCATGTGAATACTTACTGCAGTCACTCATGCACCGACATTATATCCAGCAGCCCTATGCACTCCATGGAAAATAAAGTCACCCGTTTGAAATTGATAAATTGTTTGGCTCTTCGCTGTCTCGATGGGCTTCTTATGTCAGGGTCATTATGGAAGTTGTCTCGTCTCATGTTTATGGTTGGATTGAAATTTGAGTCATTTCATACATGCTATTACAATCCACAAAGTTTAGCTTTTGATAGAAAATAGATAATACTAACCCCAAAGAGGAATGTGGAGGGCGAGCAAAAATAGCGAACCGTAAAGAATCAGCGTTGAATGGGACTTCAGTTGAATTGGAAGGAATAGAAGGTATAATCCATCATAGCCAAGTGATCTTGAATCGGGGACGATCGCGACCCAAATTTGTTGAACTGCAATTGACATTGGGATTCACATTATAAATTAATTAATTAATTAATTAAGACTAAAAAATTAATGATAAAATATTTACAAGTACATAAGCAAAAACACATATAGACAAGTATACAGAAAGAAAACACATACAGACAGATACCTTCATGCTGACTCACACCATCATCCATCTCAGAAGATTGGAATAATAAACACCTTAGGAACACGCGCATGGAGAGTTTCAGATAGAGATCACATAAAAGGAGAGTTGGAAATCCTTAGAACGTCACTCATGAACAATGGATGTAATGGAAAACAATTAGATAAGGTTTTCCAAAACGTAAAAAGGAAAAGAAACGAAATGAGAGAAATAGACACAACTCTTCCAAGAATCACACTTCCTTATATCCATGGCACTACAAAAAAAATCGCCAACATCTAAATGAAAAAAAACATAAGATTGGCGTTTGCTCCTCCAAACTCATTAAGAACCATGCTTGACAAAGCCAAAGATCCTATTGATCTGAAACACCATAAAGCTGTCTATAGAATACCTTGTCCCTGTGGTGAGGCATACATAGGTGAAAATGGAAGATCAATCGTGATCAGGTTGAAAGAGCATAGAGCATATCTATGGTATAAAAGAATAAAAAACTCATCCATAACAGAACATTCCCATAACACCAAACATCGTATTTTCCTACAAAACTCAAACATTTTAGTGATTGTCACAAATTACTACAAAAGAAAAGTTCGGGACGCCGTAGAAATTGAGAAATGTGGGAAAATTTTTAATTGTGATCATGGCTTAAAACTAAAAGATGCTTAGAACCCCATCATTAAAAAAACTTATTAAGTATTAAAACACTTCAACTTTAAATATAATACATTAGAATAACCTTACTTAAAACTTTAACCTAAGTTGATGTAGAAAATAAACTTCCAAACTTAGTTTAAAAATACTTGAACCTTTGATATTAAACAAAAACTTTTAAACAATTTCTAAACAAAAAAACAATAAAACTTTGTTGCTAATATTACATTTGTATAATAACATTAAGATATTAAAGAAAAGCTTTTTAAACAATTTCAACCCAAAAAAAACTTAAAACTTTCTTGCTAATATTACATATGAATAATAACATTTTAATAATAACATTGCAATTATTATTTTAACAATAATACTTAAACTAAAAACTCAAATTTAACAAAAAAAATTATAGTCAAATTTAACAATTTTTTTATAATACATTAATTACCAGAGTAAGAAATAACTTTACTTATAACATTTAATAATAAACATAGGATACCTAATAATTAAAAAAACACAACTTAGTAATAACTATAATATTTAATAGATAGTAATATTAAATCATATAATATTACAAAATTAACTTTAAATAATAAAAAAACTTACAACTCGATAATTATAAACTTTAAACTTTTTAAAGAATTTTTTTTAAATAATTTAAAAACTCTAAACAGATCTAATAAACCTAAAAATTGATTTATAATAAATAATAATGACTTGTTACTTCTCATGAGAATGAACCTACTTAATAGGTTTGAAACCTGTGGAGAATTGAAAAACTCTTACCATAGATTTATAATAAATAAATCTATGGTAATAAACCTAAAAATTGATTTATAATAAACCTAAAAATTGATTTATAATAAATAATAATGACTTGTTACTTCTCGTGAGAATGAACCTACTTAATAGGTTTGAAACCTGTGGAGAATTGAAAAACTCTTACCATAGATTTTTTATTGGTTTCAAATTATTATAATAATTATAAATTATTATGATCTAGAAAGTTGGTTACTTTAATTTTGTAACGTAATATATTGTGCACCTCACTCAATATCTGTAAATATCATTCTCTAAACAGATCTAATAAACTTAAAAATTGATTTATGATAAATAATAATGACTTGTTACTTCTCGTGAGAATGAACCTACTTAATAGGTTCGAAACTTGTGGAGAATTGAAAAACTGTTACCGCAGATTTTTTATTGGTTTCAAATTATTATAAGAATTATAAATTATTATGATATGGAAAATTGGTTACTTTAATTTTGTAACGTAATATATTGTGCACCTCACTCAATGTCTGTAAATATCATTCTTGAAAAGATAGACTCTTGAAAACATTTCTGTTTATAATATAAATAGTATATTGATTTTTTTGTATGACTTCAATATCATTGGTTGATTGTAGTCTATTGTAGTCTAAACATCGTTGGAGGGTTGTTTAAGGGGAGTATAGGGATTAATCCCTTGTTATGTTTAGATCCTTTAGACAAATAAGATTCATAAGTAGAATCAATGATGCTTAACTCATATATGGATGAAAGTATGATTTTATATAAGTTATTAAATATAAGGACTCTTTCATATAACATTACCTCATTCCACAAAACTAAATGCAACCTAAATGTGTAAATTAATATTTAAAGAAAGAGATAATTAATTAATTAAAACTAAAAAATTAAGCAAAAATATTAAGTAAAATATGTGAACACGTAAATGTTAATAATTAACATAAAAAAGCATCAATAATTAATAAGAGTATCATGCCTATGTAATTAACTAACTATTATAAAAGCACAAACGAAATAGGCAATACCTTTAAATTCCAAAATTTAAAGAGTTGTGGAAAGTAAAGGTTCCATTTTATAATGAACTAAATTAGCATGAACTTTGCATTGCACACGCAAGTATAAAATTGTAGTGAAAATTTTTATTTCATTAATGCTTAAGTAAATTTAATTCACTTCTTTTAATGTATAAAAATAAGTGCAAATTTATTCAAATTCATATTTTTAAATACAATAAAAATTATAAGTTTTATTAATGAAATAATATAACCACCATTTGCGACAATAGGGAAGCAAAGGCATGGATTAGGAATCCATGGAGAAAACAACTAGTAAAGCTAATGAAGATGAAGCAAAATATGTTCTGAGAGACTAACTATGTTCTCTCTTCTCCGCTCTTTGAAGATGAAGCAAAGTCTATTATGAGATATTCACTCTCTAAATGTCTTCTTCTTTTTATATTTTACAATTTGCTAAGCCACCTTTATATAAAGGGTGGATTGCTGAAACCATGGCCATATTTTTCAATCTAGGTTATGCTTTGTTTTTGTCATTTTTTTGACCTTTGTTTATAGTTTGAAGCCATATCTTGGGCAAACCCAACTATACTACATATTTGTAATACTGTTTTATATTTACTGATAATAGAAAATTCTCTTTCTTACTATTAAAAAAAATGAAATAATTTTTCTTTATAAAGATGAAAATTTAAGCTTTAAATGTTCACTAAAAATGAACTTGGTAATTCTAATTGGTTGCATGAAATGAAAGATCATTAAATGTTGTGCATAACAACTACATTAGTTTAAAAAATGAAGCTCTCAAAAGACTAAGGACTAAATACTAAAATACGAATTTTGTAAATGTTAGTAAACATAAAATGAAAATAATATTCACAATCTACAATATACTGATATTTTATTGTTTGTGAAATGTAAAAAAACATAAAAACAACAACAAATCTAAATAAAAAAAGGAAGGAAAGATGCAGATATGCCTGAATAAGATTTTTTATTAAGAGTTCAATTTGAATAGTCATCTAGTACAACAGGTTGCATTTGGTTTAACCGCTGAGAACAAGAGTTTTACAAGACGCTATGTATCTCTCAACATTCCAGTTTCACCTAGCTGAAACCGAGAGAATGAGGCTAATCACTAAAATTGTCTTCATGGTAACTTGCACACATGAATGTGTTAGTCGTAATTGATATAAACATGTAAAAACAAATGCATGCAATAAAAAAACATACTTATTGTAGAAGGACACTTTTCCTCCCCCCCCTAGTAGATTGACCAGAAAAATAGTCATACTTGCAATCACATCTTGTTAGGATCATGGATAACTAGGTATAAGGAAAAATAATAGTTGTGGAACTTAGTGGTACCCACATCTTACCTATAATGTGATTTATCTGTTCCAGTAGCATGGGTGAGGTTGTAAAGGAAGTGTGATAGCAATACAAAGTGTTTTGACTTCCTTAGAAGCTAAAAAGTTGCAGCATCTTTTGGCCTTTAGTCTTATCATGTGTGTCTAGAAGAGGGTGAGCTGCAAGCAGTGTACACTCATCCCTTATATTTAACTTAAACATTTGGGAATTTGTTGTAGGTGATGTCACTTGAGTTTTCATTTTTGCATAACATCAAGGAGGACATGGCTATTGTGTTGGTTTATTTCATTGTCCATAAGGAGTCCAAAAAAATCATAGAAAACCACAACAGATTGAGACTATGAGGAATTCCTCCCAAAATAAATGAATGTCTTGGATATTTTCTTATAATGCAACATGAATTTCCTCATGTAGGATCATGCTTCCATACATATTCTTAAATATGATTGTAATGTAGAATGGGGATTGTTGTGGAGTTAAAACTCTTTTTTGAAATCTTATCTAAGGTAGAGAAAGAATGGTAAAAAAACATTGATAACACATGTTCCAATTATTTCCATTTCTCTTTATATTTTGGAATTGAATTGAGTTACTCCAAACTTTCAGAAGTGAACCAGAAATGATACATCCAAAAAAATTTGAGAATCTGTGTTGCAAGATTCCACGCTTACAGAAACAATTAAAAATATTTCAATATCATTTCCTCTCTCCCCATGATGAAGCTGGGGGAAATATTGGGCTTGATGGGGAAACCCAAACCCGTATTTGATATAGTTGTCTAGTTGTGTTGCATATTATGTTTTATGACCACAAAATATACTCGTCACCTTTAAAATGGACATATTTTTGAATTTTTCTACTCAATAATGGTTTATGAGAGAGAAAATTGCCTTCCTCAAAATTATGATCTCCTTGTGGTCTCATGGTCATTTCCACCCTTCGCACAATAAAGTGAGTGTAAATCATGGGTTTGGTGGGGAAATAAAAATTCATACTTCTATCTGGTGGTGTTGTGTATTGTGTTCAACAACCACAAAATATTCTCATCAATATTAAAATGGACATATGGTTGAATGTTTCTACTAAGGAATGGTCCACAACAAAATAAATTGTCTTCATTAACTTCCATCCCTAATTTCACATGTTATCTTTGGGTGTCATCGACACGCTATAATGATTTTGGTGGATCTTCATTTTCTTTTCCTTTTTCACATAATTGATGGTATGTTTCTCTCAGCCGTGTAGATGTTGATACCTCTTTCTTGTGGGTATTTGTTATGTAATTGGGGCTTGCATTCTATGTTTAATTTTTTATTTTATTTTATCTACATCAAAATATGCACTTTGACCATTACTTTTCCCTCACTACATTGGTGCCACTAGATGGGAACTATTTGATTTGTCAAGTCAATGTGTAGTTCCTTGCTATGGTGATCGATTTCCTTACTCGCACTATGTGGAATTCCTTTTCTATGTTTTCAATAACCATTATCTCCCTTTAAAAAAAAATAATTACCATGTGCTACATTGGTGGTCAAATTTATTTTTATTTCTTCTATTGACCGTTCACAAAGCATGTGCATTAATTGTTTGATGTAGAGTGAAACAATGTCCTCTATGAGGTTGCAAACTGAGTAGGTTGCATGGCAGTCTTCAATTCATATTCATCATTATTAAAGAACAAAAGTCTATGTGCCTAAATGATCCATATCATGGTGTTGTTGTAACACCACTTGATGCATGTTAGCGTTAGTTTTATGAGTGTTTTGTTTTGTTGGCCATGTGTATGGGCATGAACCAACGTTTTTATATTTTAATTCTCTATAAGAAGTGGCTACACATATTTTAATTCACTAAGGTTAAGGGTTTCCAAATGCACCCTAGCGATGGTGTCAATGAGAATTATGTCATATTTCCACCTATGTAGTTAAAAAAAATCAAAATATTATTTAATATTCCAAAATTTGGATTTAATCATATGATTGTTGTTGTAAATTTAAGGAAAAGTTAACAAGTGGCTTGTGTGAAAGTGAAATAATTAAGTGGTAAATGCATATTTTTTGACAATATATATATATATATGAACATAATCTACACAAAATGCATGAGGGAACATATACTATCTTCTTTAATATATGTTGAAAAAATATATATTTTATTAATTTTCGAAATTGACCATTGAAAATTTTAGTTACATCTTGTACATGTGTGTGCAAGTAAAAAAAATTCTACTAGTTGCAAAAACAAAAAAATAAATAGAAAATCCCTTTTCAAGAGGGCACATTGATATGGGGCATATGAGTTTTTTGAATTTTTTTGGTTGTGTACTCTTTATGTTGTTGATTTTTATTTGCATTGATTCGATCTTGTGGACATGGTTTTCTAAGTGTAATTTTGAAAAGAAAACAAATATTATATGAACTCATAAACCCATAAATATATGCCAATGGATAGTTGAATCTTTAATGAATCCATCAATATGAACTTTGACACCTAATTAGCATCTCAAGACATAGTTTAGGCCTGGAAAAGAGGCCAACAAATTAAATTTGTTGAAAAGGGGGATTAAATCTTGTTTTAAAGCCCTCAATCGAGCTATTAGCTCGATTTAATGTTTGAAATTGCTCTATTGAGGTTTTGCACACATTTTTTAAATTTCTTGATTGAGGGTTTTTTATTGATTAACCAAAAATATTGATCAAGCTAATAGCTTGAGCTTGATTGGACTATTTAATTATAAAAACGTTTAAATTTAATATGTAAAAAATAATATCAACTCAAATAGCTCAATTGAACTATTTGAATTGATATTATTTTCTCCTTATGCAATTTAAACAATTTTAATGATTCTTATTGTTTTATTTTGTTCAAAGATTAAATAATAATACATGATTTTAAAAACCATAACCATTTGAAATCATGTTGAATATTTGTTTAACATGATTTATTTTCCATGGTTTTTGTAACCCGTGGAAATTTTTCCCATCGTATGACATCACATGAAATACTATGAGAAAATTTACCATGGATTACCAAAGATTTGAAATATGGTTTTTAAATATTGTGTATTATTAATGTGATAATGATGTAGGGGCATTAATTCCTAAGGAAAATATTCGAGGGTATTCAACGAAAGATGCTTGGAGGATAGTTTTTGACCTCCAACATAATGGTTAGGAAATTCCAACGGAAGAAGAAACTAAGTAGTCACATGGATTCTGACCAGAAATGGTCGATGCCCAATGACAAGGTACTTGAAATGGTAGATGGGACCTACTAACTAAAACATAATAAAACTTGGTGTAAAACTAATTGCAACCAATGAGAGGGATAGGTAGTCATTAAATCCAGGATGCCAAGAAATGAAGCCAGTGAGGTAGTTGGAGTAGTTGCAAATCAATTCTAGTGTTTGTTGCAGAATGATAGGTGGAAAACCTACCGTTGCGAACAAGAGGGTGTATTTATTGCATCCATGGCAGTGCCTAGAATTATGTGAACTTATAGACGGGTAGCTAAGGACTTTGCATCAAGGAACAACTATAAATACCGTTGCATATTCAGAAATAGGGAACTTTTGGGAATTTTTGGGAGCTAGATGCTGAGAATAGTTCTATGTGTAGAAATGAGTGTGTTGTAAGTGTTAAGGATATAGTTTTCCCTCTCGCATGTGTATGAAGGTTATATTTTTCAATGTTCATATCGATCGCTCGACATGATACTCATGTTGTAATTCATCTTGTATAGGGTTTGTTTCTAAATTTAATTAAAATTCTAATTCTTGGAAGAATTGTCATAGTGTTGAGTGTGTTGGTGCGTTCATTATGTACACTAATCAAGAGCCGATCCATCGAAGTCGAACTTTGCACCAGATGGTATTAGAGTGAGAAATATATCTTTTTTGAAGGTCCATTTTCGATTGGACATGAAGAAAAACTCCAATTGTTGTTAGGTATAGTTGTGGAAGCATGATTTTGTCATTAGAGTAAAGAAATGGCTTAGAGAGGTTTCAATTTTCATGGTAGAAGGAAATACCGAGGTGCATGAGTCACTATTGACCATGAAACCTTCAAATAATGCATCCATATTATGAGAACACTAAAAAATGGGCTAGAGAGCATGAAAGAGGCGCAACGACAATGGTATTCTACAGAAACCCTAAACCATACTGATGATTAGGTTGAAGACATATAGGATCCAGAGGAAGAAGAGTTATATGATCCATAGGATTGATTGTTGAAGGCCCTATCGAAGTTGATAGGTAAGGCTAAGATGGATGTGCCTACTGACTCACGAATTCTAAACCTAGAGGAGTTGATAGACAGAGTAATAAAGATGGAAAAATACTTCGACATGGAGCAGAATTGAAGACCCCAAAAGAGTAGAGTCTACTTTCCTAAAGTTAAAAGGTAATGCCTCATTATGGAGAGATTATGTACATGTGTACCGAGTAAAGAAGGTAAAAGAGAAGATAAAGGATTGGGATAGGATGGTATCCAAGTTAAAGGACAACTTCCTTCCCACTAGCTACATGATATATCTATTGAAGAAGTTACAAAACCTGAGACAGAAGGAGTCAACCATGAAACAATTCACAAAGGAATTCTATCGACTATTGATCAGTTCAGGACATACCTATGATGAAGAGAAGGTAGTCTCTATATTGAATGGGATGAAGTATTACATACGATGAGTTAATCTTGTCGAAATTTGGGATTGTCAGAGAAGTCTATCAGCTAGCTCTAAAGGAAGAAGAAAAGATATCAAGAAAGGATTCAACAAGCAGGGGGGATGTTGAATTCTTGAAGTAATAAATATTTTGACACTAGAGGGAAAGCCAATGAGGAGAGGAAGGAATAAATTTGAGGTGATCGATGAGAAGAAAGCACAACCATAGACAATAATCCTAAATACCAATGAGGAGGTGAAATCTTTAGGGGTCGAGGTGGTAGTCGTTGTGGATATATTGGAGGATGGCATGCATATGATTATAATGTTGTCTACTATAGGTGTTGGGAACTAGGACATAAGTCATACTAGTCCCTAGAAAATATGTATACCACAGGGAGGGAGGAAACTATAATTCAAAGTAAATATGAATTTGGTTCGACTATGAAGGATAACTCATGAGAGGTTGCGTCGGAGAAATTTTTAAACTTCACTGTCCAATAAACACTGTTCCATTCTACAGGACAGGAGGAGAAAGAAGGAACAAAGGAATTCCATATTTCTAACAAAGCTGAATATTAAGGATATATTCTATATGACCATCATCAATGGAGGTATAACACAAAATCTAGTCTCGATGGAAGTGGTCAACAAGTTGGGGTTGAAATTTTGACCACAACCGAATGCGTATAAGGTGTCATGGTTGTAGAAAGTTCATCATTTCGTAGTGACATAGAATTCCTAATCAATTTCAATATTGGAGGGTTGTACGACAATGTGATGTGTCATGATTCCAATGGATTCATATCACCTATTGTTGGGTCAATCATGGAATTATGCCTGAAACATTATATATGATAGTTGTCGGAAAAAGGTTACAGTTAAGAAGGATGGAATAATATTTCAATAGATTCCAATAGATGATGAGTTGAATAACCAAGAAAGGGAAATTGGATATTGGGAAAAGTGAGTGTTGATGTGTTTGATAATGTAATTCCTGAAGGAGGAAAAGAAGAAACAATGTTTCTTCGTAATTAGTCTAAGTGTTGAGAGGCAGCGTAAAGATGTCTCGACGGATTTTGGAGAAGTGTTGTCAGAAATTAATGGCATAATGGTTGATGAGGTGCCAACTTGATTGTTGTTGAAAACTAGCATATCACGTTAGATCTACTTGATTCTAGGGTCAAGTATATTGAACAAGGCACTACAAAAAATGATGCCAACAAAAAATGCCATGCTGAACTAACAAGTCCATGATTTGTTAGATAGGTGGTATATCAAAGAAAGTCTGAGTCCATATGTTGTTCCATCCATAATAGAATTCAAGCAAGGAGGAGGATAGAGGATGTGTACCAACTCGAGGGATACCAATCGAATTATGATCGAGTGTAGATTTCTATTTCCCATAATTGACAAATTGATTGACTGTTGGAGTGGAGCAACGTACTTCACCAAGATTGCCTTAAATATTGTGTACCACTAGACCGAGATAAGGTAAGGTGACGAATGGAAGACAACCTTCAAGACGAAGGAAGGGATATATGAGTGGCTAGTTATGTCATTTGGGATGATCAATGTTCACAACACATTCATGAGGATGATGAACGAAGTATGAAACCATTTGTGGGGAAGTTTTTCTTTGTATATATCAATGACATATTGATTTTTAGTAAGACCAGAAAATAAAAGTTGTCACATCTTTGATAAGTTTTGTAAAGGATAAGTCAAAAGAATCTCATGATAAACCTGCAAAATTTCTCCTTCGTGTAGAAGTAATTTATTTATATGAGATTTTTTATTTCTAGACAAGGGTTGAGGATGGACTCTAAGAAGGTAAGAGTAATTCTAGAGTGTCCTGAGTCGATGAATGCTAGAAAAGTGAGGATATTTTCTAGACTTTCTAACTTTTACTGCAAGTTCATCATAGATTTCAGTCGAGTGTGTGCACCATGAATGGCGTGCATGAAAAAGAGAGAGTTCAAGTGGATGAAATCATCCTGAATATATTTTGAAAAGATTAAGAAGAATGTGATGGAGAGCCTAGTTTTTTCTCTTCCATACTTTGAAAAGTTACTTCAATTCAATTGTGACGCAAGTGTGATAGGAATTGAGGTTGGGTTGAGCCAAGAAGGTCGATTGATTGCATTTTTTAGTGAAAAGTTGGACAAATCCAAGAAAAAGTATTTGATACATGACCAATAATTTTATGATCGGCTCAAATCCATTCTCTAAGTCCAACTGGTTAATTGAATTCAAGATCGGGGCAAAGCCAAAACCAAGCTAATAAAACTGAATTCTGGTCGATTGAATTGAAGAGAAGTTGCTGGCACAAAATTAGTATGGGAAGCTTTATGGTCTGAAAGGATTTATACCTCACCTTAAAATTCGATATGTTGTAGATGTAGCAGTCCTTGATCACATTTTGGTTTCCAAAATGATAGTGAGAATACAACATCTACAAAGAGAAAAAAATTGAGGTATTTTTCATCAAAAGAATATAATTAAATTGAAAAGGGATTTTTAGGTACTTTAATCTTCATGTCAAATACTTTTTTGACACAAAATAAACATAACCATATGAAATACTCAATCTAATCATATAAGTTAAGTTAAGGAAGACATGTATGATATGATAGAATATATTCCAACATAAAGTTAATTAAAGTAGAGAAGAGACTAATACATCATTTATAAAAAAAAAATTAACACTTTATCTTCCAACAAAATAATATAATAAAATTGAAATGGTTATTTTAAGGAGATTAGTAAATCATTTAAATAACAAACCAACACTCTGTTGTGGTATCTTTCACCAAAATAATAGAATAACATAATAATATTATAATTTTTCTAAGTTTAAATATATTTAAATATTTACTTTACGTAATACAAACATAACTATATAAAATATTTAACAACTATCATAAGTAAATGAATATGCATGTATGATATTATAAAATATATAGATATATGAGAAACATTCTATGTTTTTAAAGAATTATCTTCTTGAAAGTTTCATTGTAATAGTTGGTGCTTACATTGGAATTCAGATTTTTCAAAATCTCCAATTGTTGTTACATTTTTAATATCTATATTGTTAAGTATTTATTAGGCATTCAACATTGTTAATGTTATTCAATATCCATTTCTTACGTAATATTTATTAAACTATTTTTAAGAGCCAAGTACTAGGCATCTATGTTGCTTATCTCAACTATTGGTAGTGACAAAAGCTCTCCTATTCACAAAGACAAGTACACTCATTTTGGATCTTTAATTTCAAGGACTTACTTAATAACTAATTAATTGATATACACATAGAAATATAAACAATGACAGTTACAAGAAGTAACAAGTAATGCAACAACCTATAAACAACAAGTAATCTCACATAGAAATATAAGTGCCATGGCAACAAGTAATACATTGTTTCAAGTTTGAATGTTTCATAATTTCTTTAACTTTTAGCTTTAAACTATATACAATATCACAATAAAATATTTCTAAGAGGCAGGTATAAGCAGCCTTGCTGCTATTTCACTTGTTAAATTTCACTTTACACCAATCGTTACCCTTCCATTCATTAGTGAAAGGTAATATTGAGACCTTATAAAGTCTCACTCGATATATATAATTAATCATATCCCTTCCATTCCGTTAATATTGAGACCTTATAAAGTCTCACACTATATATATAATTAATCATATCCCTTCCATTTACTAATTAATTATATCCGATCCCTTCCAAATGGTCGTCATCCTTAATAAATAGCATGTGAATACTTATTGCAGTCACTCATGCACCGACATTATATCCAGCAGCCCTATGCACTCCATGGAAAATAAAGTCACCCGTTTGAAATTGATAAATTGTTTGGCTCTTCGCTGTCTCGATGGGCTTCTTATGTCAGGGTCATTATGGAAGTTGTCTCGTCTCATGTTTATGGTTGGATTGAAATTTGAGTCATTTCATGCACATGCTATTACAATCCACAAAGTTTAGCTTTTGATAGAGAATAGCTAATAGTAACCCCAAAGAGGAATGTGGAGGGCGAGCAAAAATAGCGAACCGTAAACAATCAGCGTTGAATGGGACTTCAGTTGAATTGGAAGGAATAGAAGGTATAATCCATCATAGCCAAGTGATCTTGAATCGGGGACGATCGCGACCTAAATTTGTTGAACTGCAATTGACATTGGGATTCACATTAACATTACCCTTTGCCCTCTGGCGGCCGCTGCCGCTAGGGCAGGAGTGATCCGAAGGAAAACGATGTTTCAAACACGTCTTTATCGCGCAAGTCTTGCAGACAATTGAATTCACGAACGTTAGCATTTCTTTGCAGCGTTTAACTGGGCAAGACGGTACCTTCTTCGCCTTATTGGGATTGCAATCGCCCGACTCGGCGTGCCTGCGCAGCGTGACGGAAGCTTCCTCATTGAGAACTCGCAATACAGAAGAGGAACAGGTGGGACAGATGTGAACCACGCGGTCGCGAATATTGCCGATAGGACACTGGTGATTGCTGTAAGATCGGTGCTCCGGGCAGAAGAATTTGTTGCATCCGTCGCAAAGAAAAGGAAGGAAATCTAGCTGATTGCAAAGCACTTTGCTGCAGTGCTTTCCCAAATCCGGAAACAAGGGCGTTCCTCCCGCCATTCTCTATGTCCAACTGGTTAATTGAATTCAAGATCCGGTCAAAGCCAAAACCAAGATAATAAAACTGAATTCTGGTCGATTGAATTCAAGAGCAGTGGCTGGCACAGAAACAGTATGGGAATTTTTATGGTCTCAAAGGTGTTAAACCTCACCTTAAAATTCGATACGTCGTAGCCATTGCAGTCCTTGATCACGTTTTGGTTTCCAAAATGATAGTGAGAATACAACCTCTACAAAGAGATTTATAATCATATTATATTCAAATATTCAAACAATTTATTTGAAATCCTAAAAGATCCTTGTAGGCTAATGAAATAATATCAATTAAAAATTGTATAAATCCATCATAGGGAGGATTTTTTTTAAGTGTACGTTTATTTTTAAAAGTTATAAATTAGATTCCTTTAGGTGCTTGATACATCAAAATTTAGGAGCTATGTTGTTTTTTTTTAACAAAAAGAAAAAATCTTCTTTTTATTCTATAGAATCAAAGAAAACATTGCTCTAGTGCATCTCATTTACATCACCAATAAAATCATCTCTCCAATTCTCAATCACCTCGAATCTTCAAATACTTGTAATGAAACAAGGTAGGCCAATATCAGTAGCAAAATATAGCAACCCCCATAAGGTCAATAATTTTTCTCTAGTGTTGGTGCCTTGTCGAGAACTCATCGAGAGTTTATAATTATGAGAAACATTTATTTTTAAAAACATCCCTCCACCATACTCACCTTGTTGGGTAGCCTCATCAAAGAATCCAACAACAAATTGCAAAACAAAAGAAGGTTCATAAATTTTCCTAGATTTCTGTTTTCATTTACGCTTTATACACTTCTTTGTAGATACCTAGAATTCTATTGGAACTAGGAGACACATTTTGAGGATCCATATTCCTAAGATATATGGTGTCGTCAATAATTTCTTTCCATATTTTTTTCCAGCAAGAACACTATACAAACAAATGGTAGACTGATTCATAACTTGAATGACAAAGTATGCAACAATTTAGTCTAGACCATCCCCTTCAAGACAAGATACAAATTTCTTTACATAGAGAGAAACGACATTTACTTCCATAATCTATTGTATCGACACTTTTTATTTCACTAACATGATTCATATGAGAAATCACATCATAGGTAGTTTTAGTGCTCACCTAACCAATAGAGTGGTTCCAATATCACACCAAATTTTCATATACTTCTTTTAAATTGATACCAACTCTGTAAAGGAACCTCATGTAAGATATTTCTTTCCATTAACTTTAACGTACCAAGTCCTCACCAAGCATCCAATAGGAACCAATATTTCTCATCAAGGTTGGGATTCTAACCTATTCCAAAGTAAGAAAGACAAATACAACAAGATATTCAATTATAGAAGTGGAAACTATATATGCATCCTCCCATCCAATGTACAGTTACATCCCCAACATCACATGAATCCCATTACCAACAAACCCATTCTAGAAATTCGATACAACTTGTACAAATTTAGAGGGGTTTGTTATTCACTCGAGAACTGATTTACCTTTAATATACGTAGTTTTTATCACATCACTCCATAAACATATACCAAATATACCTCGCTATCTAATATTTTCAAATATTAATCAAGAGTGAACTAGTGTATATTTTTAATGTCCCACTTCCCCAAGGATTTTGAAAGAGAAAATTTTCCCATTTAAGCTAATGCATCTTATCAGCTGTACCAATCCTATACCAAAACAAACTGATCATTATTTTCCTCAGCATAATCAATCCTTTTCTAGTGAAAAATAGTATATAGGTATCCCCACTGAAATAGAATGAACAAGGGTGAGTGTTCAACATAAAGATAAAAATATGTAGTGCCCATTCCCAATTGTTTTCTCAACTTTGTTCACTAGCCACATCTAGTTTTCAATCTTATAATTGTTGGGTTTTCGAAAGTATCCTGGGTATTTTATCTCACATTCAATAATATCATCCTTGTATGGGAACATGAAAGTAACATGTGAAAAAATATCTTCACTTAATGGGTCATATTTGTGGATGTTGTATTTAGCAATTGGCCACATGGAGAGGATAAGTTGGATGAGTTCCAAAGCCACATAAACAATCAATGTGATAGTATAAAATTCACTTTAGAGAAAGAGGAGGAAAAATGCCTTCCGTTCTTGGATGTACTTATCACAAAGAATCGCGATGCCTTTCTATCTCATCAAGTATACAAAAAGATACCTTCATGCTGACTCACACCATCATCTGTCTCAGAATATTGGAATAATAACCACCTTAGGAACACGTGCATGGAGAGTTTGAAATAGAAATCACATAAAAGGAGAGTTGGAGCACCTTAGAACGTCACTCATGAACAATGGATATAATGGAAAAGAAATCGATAAGGTTTTCCAAAACATAAAAAGGAAAAGAAAAGAAATGAGAGAAATAGACACAACTCTTCCAAGAATCACCCTTCCTTATATCCATGGAAGATAAAAAAAAATGGCTAACGTCCGAACAAAAAAAAAACATAAGAGTGGCGTTCACTCCTCCAAACTTGTTAAGAACCATGTTTGACAAAGCCAAATATCCTACTGATCTGAAAAACCATAAAGCTGTCTATAGAATACCTTGTGCCTGTGGTGAGGCATACATAGGTGAAAATGGAAGATCAGTCACAACAAGGTTCAAAGAGCATAGAGCATATCTACGGTATAAAAGAATGAAAAACTCAGCCATAGCAGAACATTCCCATAACACCAAACACCGCATTTTCCTACAAAACTCAAAAGTTTTAGTGACTGTCCGAAATTACTACAAAAGAAAAGTTCGGGAGGCCGTAGAAATAGGAAAATGTGGGAAAAAATTTAATCGTGATGATGGCTTAAAAGTAAAAGAGGGTTAGAACCCCATCATTAAAAAAAATTATTAAGTATTAAAACACTTCAACTTTGAATCTAATACATTAGAATAACCTTACTTAAAACTTTAACCTAAGTTGATGTAGAAAATAAACTTCCAAACTTAGTTTAAAAATACTTGAACCTTTGATATTAAACAAAAACTTTTAAACTATTTCTAAACAAAAAACAATAAAACTTTATTGCTAATATTACATTTGAATAATAACATTGAGATATTAAAGAAAGGCTTTTCAAACAATTTCAACCCAAGAAAAGCTTAAACTTTCTTGCTAATATTGCATATGAATAACAACATTTTAATAATAACATTGCAATTATTAATTTAACAATAATACTTAAACTAAAAATTCAAATTTAACGAAAAAAAAATTATAGTCAAATTTAACGATTTTTATACCTGCCACAGCAGGTATATTGTAATCGTTTGATTTTGACTTTGGTCTTTTTTGATGCAGGTCTAAAAAATTAAAATCTGTTTTGTAAAGTTTAGCTTTGGAGTTTGCCAAAAATTATTTTAAATTTTAATAAAAATATTTGCCTTTGCTATTTTGTCAACTTCTAATTGGCCAATAAAGAATGATGTCAGCCTTGGAGTTTGGTATCTGGTTTTCACTTGACACATGGCTACTATTAGAACCTGCACACGGGCGCGCTTCTGCGCTTTTGTCTGAGACCTCGGCAACCGAAACTCCGCCAAGAACATGAGCGTCTCTTCCACAGTCAAGATTGGAAACAGCAGATCATCCTGCATAACATAAGCCGAAATGCTCCTTAGCACCCGCCCTCCCAGCGGCTCTCCGTTCAGCATGACGCTGCCTTTCAAGCTCTCTTTCGAAATCCTGTGCGCGAGGGCGTCGATCAGTGTCGATTTCCGGGACCCGCTGTGGCCCAGCACAGCGAAAAGACCTCGGCAACCGAAACTCCGCCGAGAACATGAGCGTCTCTTCCACAGTCAAGATTGGAAACAGCAGATCATCCTGCATAACATAAGCCGAAATGCTCCTTAGCACCCGCCCTCCCAGCGGCTCTCCGTTCAGCATGACGCTGCCTTTCAAGCTCTCTTTCGAAATCCTGTGCGCGAGGGCGTCGATCAGTGTCGATTTCCGGGACCCGCTGTGGCCCAGCACAGCGAAAAGCTCCCCGTCTCTTGCTTCGCCGGACACATCACTCAAAACAGCTTTACTTTCCTTCTCCCTGGGTAAATGCTTGATATCATCCGCTGCCTGCAGCCGGTTCTTACTACCGCAACAGCAAGATCTGAACATTTTCTTCCTAGAAATACTGTAATTCAAATTCTTGAACCACAACACAAACGGCGGCGCAGGGCTCGTGAAGCGCACCGGCCCCTCTGTCAATTCGGTTTGGGGAGTCAATTCCACCACCATCATATGCCCATCCCCGGCAGCTTCCTCCCTCGCGCCGAACAGCTCAGCCAGCGTGGGATGTTTTCTGCCGTGCCCGCGGCTCGAGGAACTGGCCACGGATCGAGCCTCGCTGCCATGCGGGGTCACGAAGTCCTGGAAATCCGAAGAAAGCATGGAATGCCCGCGATTCATGGGGTATTCTTCACCGGAACTGCTCAATTTCGCCACAAGATGAGCCATTGCAGCAGCACAAACAAACAAAAATCTTAATGAAAGCCTCTGAATCTTGCGAACAGCGATGTTATTCCACTGATGAATACTAATGATCCATAGTACACTAAATAAACAAAAGAATCAAACGGCTCAGGCAATGTCCTGACGCTGATCAGCATTAATTGTTTCCCTTACCCTTCCCGGCCTAAATTGAAATAGTTTCCGATCTATTTCGTTGTGAAATAAACAGCAAGAGAGCGGCGGTGTGTAAGCGTCTCAAGCACTGAAATCTAGAGGCCTTCGATAAAAACCGAGAAATTTTTTAGAATTTAGAGAAAATTCCTGTAAATTACCCTCACAAACTTCGAGAGAATGATGTATTTTGAACGAGATTGAGAAAAAATCCGGAATTCAAATAAAAAACTCCATTAAATTTTTTCCTGTAGAAGCTTCAATTATTTAAAAAAACGTATGATTGAATACTGAAAATATTCACTGGCATATTTCCAATATTCATAGCCCAAGAGAAACCTGAAATCAAATATTTCCGGTAGGAGTAGGGTTGCATTGTCCGCCAATAGTTTATGAAAATGAAAGAACGGGAGGCGGACAAACACGAAACTAAATTTGGCCTCAACATCAATGTCAACGCTAAAGTATTCTCACTCCATTTTAAAATGTCCGTGCAACACTCACATGGCAAAGCTGGTTTAACAATGAGAAAATTTTATGTTTTTGGATGGGCTTTATTGTTGTACGGTGGGATAGGGATAGGGATAGGGATAGACATGGAATCATATTATTGGGTATCCCATCATTCAATTTTGCACTCTCCGAAATAAGAATATCTAGCTACATTGACTAAGCATTGACTACTATTTAAAGAATATTTATCTACATTAAAAATTATATTTAAAAAAAAATATATTTTATTAATTATTACTTATTTAAGTTATTTTATGTTTAAGAAAATTTGAATTTTGTGGGTTCAAATTGAATTTTTTATTTCATAAATAGATTTAAAAACCTGGACAATCATCTTGTACACATTTAAACACAGTTATTTGACTTTTTTTAAATTCAATCAAAATTTAAACTAAATTTTATCAAAATTCATATATATAAATATATATAATCCAAACTAGACTACGTTGTTATTAATGGATGGGTTTCCAATGTCATTATTATTATTAGAGTGATAACACGGTCTCTCATATGACCACCGCTAATCGTAGTCTTCTATTTCAGTTAATTGGGCAAGTAATCCACTTGGGAAGCAAAGCATTATTATCAACCCATCCATCATCTTCCACTTTATGTGATTGTAACGTTTCTTGTTTGATTGTATGGAGGACATCAACATCTTGCTTTGGTTTTAATGGTAGTATTGAACGGGAGAAGGGGCATTCTCAATGTTGTATATTTTTATTAAGACACACATAAAAAAAAGTTGTAAAAGAATCAACTTTATTTTCCATAAATATTTAAATGAAATATATTTTTAATTCATAATTTTAATTATATGCATATAGAATCTTATTCCCTAAAAGCTTGGTTTCTATTATATTTTAAGAAATTAAAAATAGGTATAATTTTTTTTTTAAAATTAAAAATAAAATAATTATTATTAAAAAAATTTAAAAATAAAAATAAATAAGATGTAAATATTACTAAAGGTATGTGGACCAATAGGTTGGCAAGTATTATGTAGGTCGGTCAAAATCTTGATTCAATCAAAGTTAAATTTTGACTTTACACAATCAAAAACACCATATTCCAACCAAAAAATGATCATCTCATGGAAATTGTCTATTTTTTGGATGACTATTTTTAACCACAAAATCATTATTGCATTGTGTGATTTCTTAGGGATAGATACTCATGCTTGCTAGGGATTCGTTGAGATTGTTATGTTATAAACCACTCTAGATGTGTGAAGCTACAACTTGCCTTCTTTACACGATGCATATTTGTTAAGAGATGGGTAGGCTCTCAAAAGTTGTAGAGGAAGACATCATGGTTGAAATGTCATTTCATTAATACCTCTACTCCCAAAGAATACAACACATGGTTCAAACTTGCAAAACTATAGTGTCATGGCTTAAGGTATTGCGTCTTGGTGTGATATAATTCTCATAAGTTATGATAGGATATCCATATGGCTATGTCGAGTTTCCAAAATTCTTTCTTCTCAACCATTACACTGTGAAATGTTCTATATCAAACGATTGTTGTATGGTTAGTTATATCAACTACAACAAGGTTTGATTTTATATGTATGGTTAAGGTTGTACCGGGAAGGGACACCGAAGGTTGCAGAATAGAAATGGGAATTGTAGAGACATTCAATTTTAGCAATTAGGAGTTATGGAAGATTCATTACTTTTCAGTATATCCACATATCTTTCAACTCTATTCATTTCATATTTCCCCATAAAGATATGGCTATGACTAAATACCTGAGCTAAAAGCATAAGATATATAACATGGGAAATGAGAGACTTCCTAAAATTGCTTTAAACTCAAGTTAAAAGCAGCTATAATGCTTGTGTAAAGATACCATGTCTTGGATAAACCATTAGAGCATTGAAGAAAACCACACTTTGCAAAACATTGATAATATCAAAAATATTATTACTTCTAAGTGAGAAGCATCTTTTGGTAGTAAGTAGGTTACTGAAGAAAATTAATATAGCCAAGATTAAAATGAACTCTCATAAACTTTATAGCTAAACAAGACTTTGGTCTATTAGTAAAACTCCATGGACTGAAAGGAATGAAAAACAAATTCTCATGAACTCCATAGTTAAACAAGACTTTGCTTTATTAGTAAAACTCTATGTTTGACCTTCTATTAGTTGCCGCCACCAAAAAATTAGGCAACTGTTTTTATTTTAAAGTTTTTTTTATAAAAGTCATTTAAAATCTAAATACTAAATTGGATATTATAAAAAAAAAAAAATTCTAAATTTTGAGAAAATAATTAGTTTATATTTAATTTTTTTTGTTGTTTAACATAATATAATATTAAATATGAAAAATAATTTTAAAAGTTAAAGATTCAATAATAGTTTTGCATTATGGTTTTTAGTATTATAATGCTTATTTATTAATTTTTACATTTCATGAAGTAACATACTTCACCATATCCATAATGTATATTTCAAATTATGCAACATTTATTATTCTTCTACTAGTGCATAATATTTACCAAAAATAACTCATGGAAGTATGACAGACTATGTAGACCTTGAGTCACTCTTGAGATTATAAAGGTCGGTGTAAGCCTTAAATGACTCTTGAGTTATGAATGGTCCACTACATTGCGTAAATTATATACATCTCAATCAATATATCACTTACTACTTTATTGTTGGGTGCATAATGCTTATAAAAAATAGTTCTCGTGACTATGAAGGGCTATGTATGCCTTAAATCGCTTATGAGGCTATGGATGGTAGTGTCTAGTGTTAGGTGTTTCATGTCTACCAAAAATTTCTCATAAGACTACGAAGGGATACTTAACGCCTAAATCACTCATGGAGTTGTAAATGACCATGAATGATGTCCTATGCTAATTTACTTTACATTGTTTCTTACATAAGTGGCAGGTACTAAGCAACTGCGTTGCTTATTCCACTTGTTTTATAATACATTAATTACCAGAGTAATAAATAACTTTACTTATAACATTTAATAATAAACATAGGATAACTAATAATTAAAAAAACACAACTTAGTAATAACTATAATATTTAATACATAGTAATATTAAATCATATAATATTACAAAATTAATTTTAAATAAAAAAATTACAATTCGATAATTATAAACTTTAAGCTTTTTAAGGAAAATTTCTTAAATAATTTAAAAACTCTAAATAGATCTAATAAACTAAAGAATTGATTTATAATAAATAATAATGACTTGTTACTTCTCTTGAGAATGAACCTACGTAATAAATTCGAAAGTTGTGGAGAATTGAAAAACTCTTATCGCAGATTTTTTATTGGTTTTAAATTATTATAATAATTATAAATTATTATGATATGGAAAGCTGGTTACATTAATTTTGTAACGTAATATATTGTGCGCCTCACTCAATGTCTGTAAATGTCATTTATGAAAAGATAATCTCTTGAGAACATTTCTATGATGTTTATAATATAAATAATATATTGATTTCTTTGTATGACTTTTTGATTGTAGTCGATTGTAGTCTAAACATCGTTGGAGGGTTGTTTAAGCGGAGGATAGGGATGAATCCCTTGTTATGTTTAGATCCTTGAGATAAATAAGATTCATAAGTAGAATCAATGATGTTTAACTCATATATGTATGAAAGTATGATTTTATATAAGCTATTAAATATAAGAACTCTTTCATAACAAGAACATTACTTCATTCCACAAAACTAAATGCAACCTTCCTAACAATGTGTAAATTAATATTTAAAGAAAGAGATAATTAATTAATTAAGACTAAAAAATTAATGATAAAATATTTACAATTACATAAGCAAAAACACATATAGACAAGTATACAGAAAGAAAACACATACACACAGATACCTCCATGCTGACTCACACCATCATCCATCCCAAAGATTGGAATAATAAGCATCTTAGGAACAAGTGCATCGAGAGTTTCAGTTAGAGATCACATAAAAGGAGAGTTGGAGAACCTTAGAACGTCACTCATGAACAATGGATATAATGGAAAAGAAATAGATAAGGTTTTCCAAAACGTAAAAAGGAAAAGAAACGAAATGAGAGAAATAGACACAACTCTTCCAAGAATCACCCTTCCTTATATCCATGGCACTACAAAAAAAATCGCTAACGTCCAAATGAAAAAAAAAACATAAGAGTGGCGTTTGCTCCTCCAAACTCGTTAAGAATCATGTTTGACAAAGACAAAGATCCTATTGATCTGAAACACCATAAAGTTGTCTATAGAATACCTTGTCCCTGTGGTGAGGCATACATAGGTGGAAATGGAAGATCAATCGCGATGAGGTTGAAAGTGCACAAAGCATATCTACGGTATAAAAGAATAAAAAACTCATCCATAGCAGAACATTCCCATAACACCAAACATCGTATTTTCCTACAAAACTCAAAATTTTTAGCGACTGTCACAAATTACTACAAAAGAAAAGTTCAGGACACCGTAGAAATTGAGAAATGTGGGAAAAATTTTAATCGTGATGATGGCTTAAAACTAAAAGACGCTTGGAACCCCATCATTAAAAAAACTTATTAAGTATTAAAACACTTCAACTTTAAATCTAATACATTAGAATAAACTTACTTAAAACATTAACATAAGTTGATGTAGAAAATAAACTTCCAAACTTAGTTTAAAAATACTTGAACCGTTGATATTAAACAAAAACTTTTAAACAATTTCTAAACAAAAAACAATAAAACTTTATTGCTAATATTACATTTGTATAATAACATTCGGATATTAAAGAAAAGATTTTTAAACAATTTCCAACCCAAAATAAACTTAAAACTTTCTTGCTATATGAATAATAACATTGTAATTATTAATTTAACAATAATACTTCAACTAAAAACTCAAATTTAACCCAAAAAAAACTTTATAGTCAAATTTAACAATTTTTTTTATAATACATTAATTACGAGAGTAAGAAATAACTTTACTTATAACATTTAATAATAAACATAGGATACCTAATAATTAAAAAAACACAACTTAGTAATAACTATAATATTTAATACATAGTAATATTAAATCATATAATATTACAAAATTAACTTTAAATAATAATAAGTTTATTTCTTAAATAATTTAAAAACTCTAAAAAGATCTAATAAACTAAAAAATTGATTTATAATAAATAATAATGACTTGTTACTTCTCATGAGAATGAACCTACTTAATAGGTTCGAAACTTATGGAGAGTTGAAAACTCTTACCGCAGATTTTTTACTCGTTTCAAATTATTATAATGATTATAAATTATTATGATATGGAAAGTTGGTTACTTTAATTTTGTAACTTAATATATTGTGTGCCTCACTCAATGTCTGTAAATATCGTTGTAAATATCATTCTTGAAAAGATAGACTCTTGAGAACATTTCTATGATGTTTATAATATAAATAGTATATTGATTTTTTTGTATGACTTCAATCTGGTTGGTTGATTGTAGTTGATTGTAGTCTAAACATCGTTAGAGGGTTGTTTAAGGGGAGGATAGGGATTAATCCCTTGTTATGTTTAGATCCCTCAGACAAATAAGATTCATAAGTAAAATCAATGATGTTTAACTCATACATGGATGAAAGTATGATTTTATATAAGTAATTAAATATAAGAACTCTTTCATATAACATTACTTCATTCCACAAAACTAAATGCAACCTCCCTAACAATGTGTAAATTAATATTTAAAGAAAGAGATAATTAATTAAGACTAAAAAATTAATGATAAAATATTTACAAATACATAAACAAAAATATTAAGTAAACTGTGTGAACACGTAAATGTTAATAATTAACATAAAAATGCATCAATAATTAATAACAGTCTCATGCCTATGTAATTCACTACCTATTATAAAAACACAAAGGAAATAAGCAATACCTTTAAATTCCAAAATTTAAAGAGTGGTGGAAAGTAAAGGTTTCATTTTATAATAAACTAAATTAGAATGAACTTTTCATTGCAGACGCAAGTATAAAATTGTAGTGAAAATTTTTATTTCATTAATGCTTAAAAGTATATTTAATTCACTTCTTTTAATGTATAAAAATAAGTGCAAATTTATTCAAATTCATATTTTTAAATATAATAAAAATTACAAGTTTTATTAATGAAATAATAGAACCACCATTTGCGACAACAGGGAAGCAAAGAATCCAAGGAGAAACAACCAGTAAAGCTAATGAAGATGAAGCAAAATCTGTTATGAGAGACTAACTATGTTCTCTCTTCTCTGCTCTGTGAAGATGAAGCAAATTCAGTTATGAAATGTTCACTCTCTGAATGTCTTATTCTTTTTATATTTTACAATTTGCTAAGCCACCTCTATATAAAGGGTGGATTGCTGAAACCATGGCCATATTTTTCAATCTAGGTTATGCTTTGTTTTTGTCAATTTTTGACCTTTGTTTATAGTTTGAAGCCAGATCTTGGGAAAACCCAACTATACTACATATTTGTAATAGTGTTTTATATTTACTGATAATAGAAAATTCTCTTTCTTACTATTAAAAAAAATGAAATAATTTTTCTTTAGATGTTCACTTAAAATGAAATAATTTCAGCTTTAGATGTTCACTTAAAATGAACTTGGTAATTTTAATTGGTTGCATGAAATGAAAGATCATTAAATGTTGTGCATAACAACTGTACATTAGTTTAAAAAATGAAGCACTCGAAAGACTAAGGACTAAATATTAAAATACGAATTTTGTAAATGTTAGTAACCATAAAATGAAAATAATATTCACAATCTACAATAGACATATTTTATAGTTTGTGAAATGTAAAAAAAACATAAAAACAACAACAAATCTAAATAACAAAAGGGAGGAAAGATGTAGATATGCCCGAATAAGATTTTTTATTAAGAGTTCAATTTGAACAGTCATCTAGTACAACAGGTTGCATCTGGTTCAACCGCTGAGAACAAGAGTTTTACAAGACCCTATGTTTCTCTCAACATTCTAGTTCCACCTAGCTGAAACCGAGACAATGAGACTACTCACTAAAATTGTCCTCATGGTAACTTGCATACATGAATGCGTTAGTCATAATTGATATAAACAAGAAAAAACAAATGCATGCAATAAAAAAACATACTTATTGTAGAAGGACACTTTTCCTTCCCCCTAATAGATTGACCAAAAAAATAGTCATACTTGCAATCACATCTTGTTAGGATCATGGATAACTAGGTATAAGGAAAAATAATAGTTGTGGAACTTAGCGGTACCCACCTCTTAGCTATAATGTGA
>LPNX010656727.1:51331-65313 GCA_001517045.1 Pseudotsuga menziesii
AGCCACAACAAAGTGAGACTATGCTGGATTCCTCCCAAAATAAATGAATGTCTTGGATATTTTCTTATATTGCAACATGAATTTACTGATGTAGGATCATGCTTCCATAAATATTCTTAAATATGATTGTAATGTAGAATGGGGATTGTTGTGGAGTTAAAACTATTTTTTGAAATCTTATCTAAGGTAGAGAAAGAATGGTAAAAAAACATTGACAACACATGTTCCAATTATTTCCATTTCTCTTTCTATTTTGGAATTGAATTGAGTTACTCCAAACTTTCAGAAGTGAACCGGAAATGATACATCCAAAAAAATTTGAGAAACTGTGTTGCAAGATTCCACGCTTACAAAAATAATTAAAAATATTTCAATATCATTTCCTCTCTCCCCATGATGAAGCTAGGGGAAATATTGGGCTTGATGGGGAAACCCAAACCTATATTTAATATAGTTGTCTAGTTGTGTTGCATATTATGGTTTATGACCACAAAATATACTCGTCACCTTTAAAATGGACATATTTTTGAATTTTTCTACTCAATAATGGTTTATGAGAAAGAAAATTGCCTTCCTCAAAATTATGATCTCCTTGTGGTCTCATGTTCATTTCCACCATTTGCACAATAAAGTGAGTGGAAATCATGGGTTTGGCGGGGAAATAAAAATCCATACTTAATATGACTATCCGGTGGTGTTGTGTATTGTGTTAAACAACCACAAAATATTCTCATCACTATTAAAATAGACATATGGTTGAATGTTTCTACTGAGGAATGGTCCACAACAAAATAAATTGTCTTCATTAACTTCCATCCCTAATTTCACATGTTGTCTTTGGGTGTCATCGACACACTATAATGATTTTGGTGGATCTTCATTTTCTTTTCCTTTTTCACGGAATTGATGGTATGTTTCTCTCAGCCTTGTAGATGTTGATACCTATTTCTTGTGGGTATTTGTTATGCAATTGGTGCTTGCATTCTATGTTTCATTTATTGTTTATTTGATCTACATCAAACAAAAAAATATGCACCTTGACCATTACTTTTCCCTCACTACATTAGTGCCACTAGATGGGAACTATTTGATTTGTCAAGTCGATGTGTAGTTCCTTGCTATGGTGATCGATTTCCTTACTCGCACTATGTGGAATTCCTTTTCTACGTTTTCAATAACCATTCTCTCTCTTTAAAAAAAATTAATTGCCATGCGGTACATTGGTGGTCAAATTTATTTTTTATTTCCTCTTCTATTGACCGTTCAGAAAGCATGTGCATTAATTGTTTGATGTAGAGTGAAACAATGTCCTCTATAAGGTTGCAAATTGAGTAGGTTGCATGGCAGTCTCCAATTCATATTCATCATTCTTGAAGAACAAAACTCTATGTGCCTAAACGATCCCATATCATGGTGTTGTTGTAATGCCCCTTGATGCATGTTAGCATTAGTTTTATGAGTGTTTTGTTTTGTTGGCCATGTGTATGGGTATGAACCAACGTTTTTATATTTTAATTCTCTATAAGAAGTGGCTACATATTTTTTTATTCACTAAGGTTAAGGGTTTCCACATGCACCCTAGCGATGGTGTCAATGAGAATTATGTCATATTTCCACCTATGTAGTTAAAAAAAATCAAAATGTTATTTAATATTCCAAATTTGGATTTAATCATATGATTGTTGTTGTAAATTTAAGGAAACGTTAACAAGTGGCTTGTGTGAAAGTAAAATAATTAAGTGGTAAATGCATATTTTTTGACAATATATATATATATATATATATATATATATATATATGAACATAATCTACACAAAATGCACGAGGGAACATATACTATCTTCTTTAATATATGTTGAAAAAATATATATTTTTTATTAATTTTCGAAATTGACCATTGAAAATTTTACTTACATCTTGTACATGTGTGTGCAAGTAAAAAAAATTCTACTAGTTGCAAAAACAAAACAAAAAAACCAAAAATCCCTTTTCAAGAGGGCACATTGATATGGGGCATATGAGTTTTTTTATTTTTTTTGGTTGTGTACTCTTTATGTTGTTGATTTTTATTTGCATTGATTCGATCTTGTGGACATGGTTTTCTAAGTGTAATTTTGAAAAGAAAAAAAATATCATATGAACTCATGAACCCATAAATATATGCCAATCGATAGTTTAATCTTTGATGAATCCATTAGTATGAAGTTTGACACCTAATTAGCATCTCAAGACATAGTTTAGGCCTGGAAAATAGGCCAACAAATTTGCTCATGTAATGAATGCCAACAATTTCTTGAATCTTCCCTTTTTTTTTTTTTAAATTATGCTTCTTTCAGTGTAAGCACCTTCCTTGTTGACTTTCATCCTCTATTACATACATTCCCCATTGAAATCCACCCAAAAATGTACAAAACTATGGAATTATGTAAGTAATGATAAAAAATTGCATGTCGAACAGTTCTCTGTGCACGGGTTCAGACGAATTATGTCTTTTGATACGTTAAAGGTGGCCAACACAACGCCACCCTACATTTTCTATAAAACACATATCGCATATGCGATATAATGCACCTCGGATATATCGCATATGATATATTGAATTTTGTCTTTTTAATGAACGGGCAGGTTTTTACATGTTTTCTATAACGCATTCCCGATATATCACATATGCGATTTAGTGCATATGAGGTATATCGTATATGCAACTTAGTGCTCAATGAAAATGTGCAATTTGCATTTATTTAGATATGAGGAGGATGAGGGTCATGAACATTGAGGGTGTCCATGAGCACGATGATGATGAGTATGAGGGTGAGGGTGTCGATGAGGATGAGGGTGAGGGTGTCGATGATGATAAGGGTGTTGATGACGGTAAGGATGAGGCTGATGAACAATGATGATGAGGATGAGGATGATGATGAGGATGAGGATGATGATAAGGATGAGGATGATGATGATGACCATGATGATGAGGATGAGGATGAGGGTGATGGTGATGATGAGGATGAGGGATGATGATGATGATGATGATGATGAGGATGGTGATGATGATGATGATGATGATGACAAGGATGGTGATGATGATGAGGATGATGGTGACGATGAAAATGATGGTGAACAATGATGGTGATGATGAGGAGGATGATGACTATGATGATGATGATGAGGATGATGGGGGTGATGATGATGATGATGATGATGATGGGGGTGATGATGATGATGATGATGATGATGATGAGGATTATGATGATGATGATGAGGAGGAGGAGGATGTTGATGATGTTGAGGATGAGGGTGTCGATGAAGACGATGAGGATGAGGATGATGATGAGGAGGAGGAGGATGATGATGAGGAGGAGGAGGAGGAGGAGGAGGGTGATGATGATGATGAGGATGAGGGTGATGATGATGATGATGATGATGATGATGAGGATGGTGATGATGATGATGATGATGATGACGAGGATGGTGATGATGATGAGGATTATGGTGATGATAAAGATGATGGTGAACAATGATGGTGATGATGAGGATTAGGGTGAGGATGATGATGATGATGATGATGATGATGAGGAGGATGAGGGTGATGATGATGATGATGATGATGAGGATGAGGATTATGATGATGATGATGATGATTATGAGGATGTTGATGATGTTGAGGATGAGGCTGTCGATGAAGACGATGAGGATAAGGATGAGGATGATGCTGAGGAGGAGGAGGTTGAGGGTGATGATGAGGATGAGGACGAGGGTGATGATGATGATGATGATGAGGATGAGGATGAGGATGGTGATGATGATGATGGTGATGATAAGGATGGTGGTGATGATGATGATGATGATGAGCATGAGGATTATGATGGTGACGATGAGGAGGAGGAGGATGCTGATGATGTTGAGGATGAGGATGTCGATGAAGACGACGACGATGATGGTGATGAGGATGACGACTATGGCGACTATGATGATGATGGTGAGGATGGGGGTGATGATGATGGTGACCATGATGATGATGATGACCATGATGACGATGATGACGATGATGATTATGATGATGACCATGATGATGATGATGAGGATGAGGGTGATGAACGATGATGATGAGGATCGAGGTTGATGATGATGAGGATGAGGGTGATGATGATGATGAGGATGAGGGTGACGATGAAGATGATGATGAGGATGATGGTGATGATGAGGAGGAGGATGAATATGATGATGATGATGATGAGGGTGTTGATGAAGATAATGATGATGGTGAGGGTGATGAACGATGCTGATGTGATGATGATGAGGGTGATGATGATGATGATGATGATGATGATGATGATGATGATGATGATGACCATGATGATGATGATGAGGATGAGGGTGATGAGGAGGAGGATGATGACTATGATGATGGTGATGATGAGGAGGATGATGACTATGATGATGACTATGACGATGAGGATGAGGGTGATGATGATGATGATGACGATGAGGATGAGGATTATGATGATGATGATGATGATGAGGATGAGGATGTTGATGATGTTGAGGATGAGGGTGTCGATGAAGATGATGAGGATGAGGATGATGATGAGGAGGAGGAAGAGGAGGATGAGGGTGATGATGATGATGAGGATGAGGGTGATGATGATGATGATGATGATGATGATGAGGATGGTGATGATGATGATGATGATGACGAGGATGGTGATGATGATGAGGATTATGGTGATGATAAAGATGATGGTGAACAATGATGGTGATGATGAGGAGGATAATGATGAGGATTAGGGTGAGGACGATGATGATGATGATGAGGATGAGGATGAGGATGAGGGTGAGGGTGATGATGATGATGAGGAGGAGGATGAGGATTATGATGATGATGAGGATGAGGATGAGGATGTTGATGATGTTGAGGATGAGGCTGTCAATGAAGACGATGAGGATGAGGATGAGGATGATGCTGAGGAGGAGGAGATTGAGGGTGATGAGGAGGATGAGGACAAGGGTGATGATGATGATGATGATGATGAGGATGATGAGGATGGTGATGATGATAATGGTGATGATAAGGATGGTGGTGATGATGATGATGATGATGAGCATGAGGATTATGATGGTGATGATGAGGAGGAGGAGGATGCTGATGATGTTGAGGATGAGGGTGTGGATGAAGACGACGACGATGATGGTGATGAGGATGACGACTATGGCGACTATGATGATGACGGTGAGGATGAGGGTGATGATGATGATGACCATGATGATGATGATGACCATGATGATGACGATGATGACGATGATGATGAGGATGATGGTGATGAGGATCGAGGTTGATGATGATGAGGATGAGGGTGATGATGATGAGGAGGATGAGGGTTACGATGAAGATGATGATGAGGATGATGGTGATGATGAGGAGGAGGATGAATATGATGATGATGATGATGAGGGTCTTGATGAAGATGATGATGATGGTGAGGGTGATGAACGATGCTGATGAGGGTGATGATGATGATGAGGATGAGGGTGACGACGAAGATGATGATGAGGGTGATGGTGATGATGAGGAGGATGATGAATATGATGATGATGATGAGGATGAGGGTGTCGATGAAGATTATTATGAGGATGAGGATGAGGGTGATGAACGATGATGATGATGATGATGATGATGAGGGTGATGATGATGATGACCATGATGATGATGATGATGATGACCATGATGATGATGATGAGGATGAGGGTGATGAGGAGGAGGATGATGACTATGATGATGAGGATGAGGATGAGGGTGATGATGATGAGGAGGAGGATGGTGATGATGATGATGATGATGATGATGATGATGATGATGAGGATGATGACCTTGATGAAGTTGATGCGGATGAGGGTGATGATAATGATGATGATGGGGAGGATGAGGATGATGGTGATGGTGATGAGGATGAGAATGCTGATGATGGTGGTGGTGGTGGTGATGATGATGATGATGATGATGATGACCATGATGATGAGGATGAGGGTGATGATGATGATTAGGTTGATGATGATGATGATGATGACCATGATGAAGCTAATGAGGATGATGGCGATGATGATGTTGATGATGATGAGGATGAGGATGAGGATGATGAGGAGGAAGATGAGGGTGATGATGACGATGATGATGATGATGATGTGGATGAGGGTGATGATGATGATGAGGTTGACGAGGATGAGGATGAGGATGAGGATGGTGACAGTGATGATGATGATGATGATGATGAGGATGACCATGATGAAGCTGATGAGGATGAGGGTGATGATGATGATGATGATGATGAAAATGAGGATGATGATGATGGTGATGAGGATGAGGGTGATGATGATGATGATGATGATGATGATGATGATGATGATCACCATGATGATGATGATTAGAATGAGGGTGATGATGATGATGAAGAGGATGAGGATGAGGGTGATGATGATGATGAGGTTGACGATGATGATGATGAGGATGAGGATGAGGATGATGACAGTGATGTTGTTGATGATGATGATGATGACCATGATGAAGCTAGTGAGGATGAGGGTGATGATGATGAGGAGGATGAGGATGATGATGATGATGATGGGGATGAGGGTGATGATGATGATGATGATGATGATTATGATGACAATGATGACCATGATGATGCTGATGAGGATGAGGGTGATGATGATGATGATGATGACGATGATGATGAGGATTATGATGAGGATGAGGATGAGGGTGATGATGATGATGATGATGATGACGACGACAATGATGACCATGATGACGATGATGACCATGATGATGCTAATGAGGATGATGGTGATGATGAGGATGATGAGGATGATGATGATGATGATGATGATGATGAACATGATGATGCTAATGAGGATAAGGGTGATGATGATGATGAGGATGAGGATGAGGGTGATGATGATGATGAGGATGAGGGTGACGATGAAGCTGATGAGGATGAGGGTGATGATGATGATAATGAAGCTGATGAGCATGATGGTGATGATGATGATGATGAGGACGAGGAGGATGATGACTATGATGATGATGATGAGGATGAGGATGAGGGTGATTATGATGATGATGAGGATGAGGGTGGTGATGATGATGAGGATGAGGGTGATGAACAACAATGCATTAGGACAAAAACAAATTAGTTAAAATTTACCTATAGCACCATTAGATTTTACCTAGTTCAAATATGCTAGCAACATTAGAGAACTTCCATGAAGTAAGGTATAGTGGGAACCCACCACCCATACAACTTCCAAGTAGCTAGTGACATTGTGAATCTAGAAGCCATGGCACATAAATTAGCTCTAAACATAATTCTATCAAGCACCTTAGTTGAGTGTGATTTTAATTTTAGTCAAGTTTTGAGCACAATAAACCTTTTCAAGAAATTGAGAATATCAAAATATGTTTTTGATCTAATTGATGTTACACATGATAAATAATACATAAAATTGTTATTCAACTAGGCATCTAAAGGGACACAAAAGTAGGAAGGAAAATCAATTTATAAAAGTTGCACAGGCATTTAAATTAATTACATTCTGAAGACTATCCAAAATGATTTTACATAGTTACCATATGACCTTAAATTGATTCTATAGAATTGCTAATATTTAACATGAGACATACAAGGGTTAGTTTTGGTTAGAAGCTAACAATTGTATTAACATACCCTAATGGTAATACCCTAAGGCTTAGATGTGGAGTACATACGTATTTAGTTCCCTTAGTGAATTATACATACCAATATCTTTCCATTGTTTTCATCAAACACGGTTTGTAGATGAAAGTTATGACTCCAAAAAAGGAACAGTCTAATTATTCCCTACAAGTTCAAGTGGTACTCATGTCATCACAACATAATTTACACATATGCGTTACAGCATATGGGATATGAATAAGCTATATTGCATATGCATTACATCGCATATGCGTTATAGCTTATTCATATCGCATATGCGTTATATCGCATATGCATTATTTTAAAATTTAAATAATTGGTGTGATTAAGGTTTAGCATTAGGTTTGGAAGCATCTTCGGAATATCGAACCTATTGGCTAGGAAAAATCAACCAAGGCTATTGCTTATCTTTTAGAACTCTATCAATATGCTCAGTTTAGATGGCGTGTTTTGATATGACATACACTATTTTTTTATGAAAATATAGGATATTGTAGAGTACGGAATGACGATTCTGAATATGTAATTTTTTCCTTCAAAACTATGTTTTATTTATTTATAATTATTTTTCTAAATGACACACATCAGTTTTTGAAAATACATACATCGATTGTTTGTTATACAACTTTTGATTTCCATCACCATTTCCCAAAAAAACTATATGGTGCACTAGACATGATCAATCTATACGATCTTATATTTAGAAATCAAGGATTTCATTAATTTTTGCCCCTAAAGTGTTGCACCCGCACATAAGGTTTTAATTTCAAGCTTTTTTGACTTCAATCATTAATGATAATAATAATAAATAATTCATGAAAAGTTCTGAATAAATAGTGTTGCACTAGGCCCATATGTCCTTTATATGCCCGCAATATTTTATCCCAAATGGACATCATTTACCTCATATATTGCTGCACCCGCACAAACATATATGTTAAGATGTGCTGAAAATTTGAAAACCCACTTTCACGGAAACTAATTTTATAATCATTTACACACATTTTATCTACATAAATGCTATACATTATGAAATTTGATTTAATTACCTATCTTTTCTCCATTTAATTCATCTTTAAATAAGTTAGGGAAGTACCCCTAATTGTCACCTAAAGTCAGAGTTTCCGATATATTCCAGTATTATGCGGCATCTAAAGTGTCTTTAAAGGAGTCCATGATTGTGCATCATCCCATGAATTTTTCACATTATAGAAACTCCCAATCGGAACATCGGGGCATGACATCACTCAATTACATTTCAAACACATCCCATAATAAACATCGGGGTATAATACATAAGTGAATACATTTTGAAGTTACAATTACATCAACAAGTAGGGGTTGTATGGGTTAGGGGTTATATAAGGTTTAAAAGATATACATCTCTATGAATTGAGACTGAAGAGATAGCTACAATTCCCTATCTTTAGTGTCCATGCAAAAAAATGGGAAATATGCCCATTTTATATTGATGTGATACAAACCATCTACCATTAATAATTCCTTAATAAGGAATGAAGTTTATGTTAATGTTTGAGAAAAATTGAATATCTTTGAACTTTAAAACTTTTATCAATCAATCTATGAGCATATGCGTCTCATAAACAAATAAATCACACAAAGCATTCATCCTCATGAGGGAGGATATACCTTGGGAAAACCCTCAGAATACAGAGGATGAAAAAATTAACAATTCTTTGAGTATAATAGATAGATTTGCAGAGAATGGTCTACAACACAATGACATATTTCCATAATAGAGAGCATCCAACAATACAGAAGAGAGATCAACTAAAACAATTGTCATGAATTTGCCTTATTCTCAATAACAGAAGAAAAACAATAGAGGAAAATATTATATTGTGACTACTACATATCTAAACTCAAATGGAAAATATTATATAGTGAATGCTACATCTCCAAACTCAATAATAATCCAAGATTCTTAAATATAGCTTCCTTTTGAACATGAGCACCATGTAGGTCTTTATATAGAAGGAGGTTTCTATTTTTTCCTTTGGAGCTAGCAAATATGGATTCTATTTCTCAACATGTGAATGTGAGAATCATAAAATGTGCCGTCTATTTTGAATACTCATGATCCACTATACATTAACGAATGTAAAAAATAAAATACCTTCAATTTTTTTATTCATCTAGATTAGGGATTCCATATGAAAAAAATATTGTTGGAGGTTTCCTCCCATAAATACATTGGGTCCTCATGATGTGTTCCTTGAAGCATCTCACTTCACAAAATCCTATTTATTTTAATATTTTCTATTGGAATGGATGCATGTTATTGTCTACTTGTAGCCCATAGCATAGGGTCTTTCCCTAAAAGCCAATTTTTGTCAATTTATTAACAAACTTGCATAATATTATTAAGTTTTTTCATTATCATTTGTATTCTTCTAGTACAATATATTTTACATCCATTCGTCTTGACTCATACCTCATAACATATGACCAAACTAATTTATGTGGCACCTCTGAATAGAAAATCATCCCATGTTGAATTGGAAGGACATACGATTCAATACCCAAGTGAGATAAATTTATGTTAATCTTCATAAATCAATTAGTATTCTCAATTACAATTCTGTAAAGATCATGTTCATCCATAAACATAATGTTCCAATACACCTTGAAGAGAACTACTTTGAATAATTTGAAGTCTAACTAAAATATATCATTTAAATAGCCATAATATATAACCTAAAAAAATTACACATATCCCAACATCAAAGGTTTTTTAATTATCATCTAAATATTTGAATTAAAATTTCTTACCATTGTACAATTGCTATTTCACCTACACCAATATGTTCCATATATTAAAAATGGAATATCTTGTCCTACATCTTATTATACCTGCCTCATCAGGTATATTGTAATCGATCGAATTCAAACCACGTTGAATTTGGGTATTAGTTGGTGCATATCGGTGCATATTTAAAAGATTAAAATCTCTATTCCAAAGTTTAACTTTGTAACATGAAAAATAGCAATTTTTAAATTTATTAAAATTGTATTTATTTGTGTTGCTATTGGTTAAGCAGGGATGATGTCATCCTCGAAGTTTTCCATTTGGATTTGGGTCGACACCTGGTAACAATGACATCATATGTAACTTTTCACCTACCCGCCTTATTCTTGTCTCCGGGGGCTCAACGGAATTTCGAATATGCATTGGAGTTTGGATCTATCATTCCCCTCTATGATCTGGATCGTTGATTACTGGACTTTGCAACCTACGCTTTCATCCTGGTCATTAATCCCTCATCTAATCTATGCCATGCACTATCTATTCAGAGACATCATTTCGATGGAGATCTCATCGGCTACGATGGCCAAAACAACATGTTCATTGCAGAGAGTACGTTGAGGAAGAAGGATTATCTCGACAGCAAAGAAATAGAATTCACAATCATTCCATTTCCAGGCGCAGATAGTTATGAGATGGAGCTGACGAGAGTTAATGTCCTTGGTGACATTGCCCTCAGATATTTTCTCACGGGAGGCATAGCGAAAAACCCCTCGTACTACCGTTGGGCCTTGGAAGTTATCATGAGGGAAGGTCCTAACTCTTCTCATTCTTGCTACACTTTTAACAATGCCTCCTATTATTGGGATGGTCCCGATCAATCGGAGGGGTTGAAATTGAAAGGCGATGGTGGAATACCAAGAACCGGAGCACACTCTATTGGGGCTCTGAAGGGTTTTGTTCAAAGCTTGCGTGTTGTAGATCGCTGCCTCACATTCAATCTGGACAGCACATCCATGGCCTTCCATCGCAGAATAAAATTCAGAGAGTATTTAGAGGGGAGAGGAATTTGTACGTGGACATTTAAACCTTCGCCCACTACTGAGGAAAATAATCTGCAAAAAAGAATCTTGCGATTCATGTCATATCGATTCAACAGATCAACTCCTGCCAGCTTCCTCAATGTTGATCCCCTGTTTCTATCCCCCCTGCTACAAGCTTCTGTGCATGTCTACTCATCTGCAATGACACAATCTTCTATGGGCAGGGGAGTAAGCTAAAGCTCGTGGTTTTCAGAATTGTTCTCTACTTCTTTTCTAGTATAAGGATCCCCTCTCACCATGACACAAAAAAGGTTTCATTAACTTCAATAGCCTTATAATTTTTTCGAAAGTAATTAGCTACAGTAATTCCATCAAGTAGTTGGCACGTTGAAGCTGGTTGGTCTGAAATGCCATCAATCTGATATTTCCTGAAAGTTGTTCGGTGCAAGACGTCTACATACAAGTCTTTTAACATGTCCCACTTGTATGTAGATGTATTGCACCAACCAACTTTCAGGAAATATCAAATTGATGGCATTTCAGACCAACCAGCTTCAACGTGCCAACTACCTGATGGAATTACTGTAGCTAATTACTTTCAAAAAAATTATAAGGTTATTGAAGTTAATGAAACCTTTTTTTGTGTCATGGTGAGAGGGGATCCATATACTAGAAAAGAAGTAGAGAACAATTCTAAAAACCATGAGCTTCAGCTTACTCCCCTGCCCATAGAAGATTGTGTCATTGCAGACGAGCAGACATGCCCAAAAGCTTGCAGCAGGGGGGATAGAAACAGCGGATCAACATTGAGGAAGCTGGCAGGAGGTGATCCGTTGAATCGATATGACATGATTCGCAAGAGTTTCATGATTCTCAGCAAATTATGCGGAGATGGACAAGAAAATCATAACCGGTAAGAAGATGAATTTGTCGATGTTTTGTCTTTGGTAATTTTAGGCGAGTGACAGTTACTTGAAATTTCTGTTTCATAGCATTATAGACACTAATAATTTTGAAATACATGTTTTTTATTATTCCTATATAAAAACTAGGAGTCATGTTTATTATTAGCTCTTGCAAGAATACATTAATTTAAAATACATGTTTTTATTTATTCGTACATAAAAACGAGGAATCTCATAAGAATTCAAGTATCTTGTTATCTTTCACACAGCTCTCATATATTCATAAGAGAAAAAAAATGAGTTTGTTTGGCTTTTTAGAAAATGCTTATCTGCAAAATTAAACTATAGAAACCATAGTCCTATCATTATGAGCATAGTGCTAAATCTATTGTGTCATATTTAATTCATCTAGAAAAGTTCACAGTCCCTTTCATACATTCTTAAGTAAATAAAATGAAAAGTCTATTTGACAGAGATCAAACATCACTCGTCTGTATAGCTTAAGTGACAGCTGAGCTTAATTTTAAAGATAAGTTCAGTTATAACATATTATTCAAATTCTTTAACATGACATGTAGTTTAATAGAGGCCATGTCTCAGGTGTTTTCTGCACCTGTTCTTCCTATGATATAAAGGAAGGCGTATGTATATATGTATTAAACCTAATCTACCCCAGTTAGACTTATCCTCCAGGGCGAGTTTCTCAAAGAAGAACTAAGAGCATGAGTAAACCTGAACTGGTCTAAAGCCCTAAGTCAGTGGTCACATACCTCTGTTATTCGCCAAGGGAAGTTTAATTATGCGCCGAGCAGAGTTGGTTGTACGCCGAGTCTGTAACCACCGAATATTAACGAGCAAACAATAAGTTGTGGTGGCAGATATCCAATAGTAAGAAAAAAAAGGCCATTAGATAACAATTGATTTTAATAACTAAGGTTTAAACAAACTTATAAGCAAGCATGAAATTTTATGGCAGTGGTTATAAACCCTAGCTTACCAGGTTTCATATGACTTTGTTTGTTGCAAAGTAGAAAGCTTTCCTCCCATGGGAATCCTCATTTCCTGCTTGGAGATAACTAGTGCCATTGAAGCTAGAACTATGACCGTCTCTCGCAATGAAAATCCTGCAAAACAAACTCATCTTTTATGTAAAATTGCGCAAAGTTATAGATGTGATAGGCCATGCATGGCCTCTGTTATCTTCAGTACGCGTGTTGGGGAAGGAATAAGCAGTGATCCACGTAGCTTACTTGGCAATTGTGGATACGCCACGTTTTCTCTCATTCCATCAATTGATATGGTTATGTCTGATGCATACGAAGTTCAAGCACCCTTTTGATCTTTTTCCCTTTTTGTCCGTAGTTTTTAAGCAAAGATTGAATGGGGGAATATTCATGTTTTTTTTAAAGAGACATCTAATCGCAAATGCAAATATTATAAGAAATTTAATTTCAATATTATAAAATTATTTCTTTTGAATATAAAAAAAAATACAATTTTAATATTTAAATTGTTTATTTATTATTTATATACATAGGTA
>LPNX010656727.1:66171-112254 GCA_001517045.1 Pseudotsuga menziesii
GAAGTCTTGCTGCTATTTCACTTGTTAAATTTCACTTTACACGTTATCAATCGTTACCCTTCCATTCATTAGTGGAAGGTAATATTGAGACCTTATAAAGTCTCACTTGATATATATAATTAATCATATCCCTTCCATTCCATTAATATTGAGACCTTATAAAGTCTCACACTATATATATAATTAATCATATCCCTTCCATTTACTAATTAATTATATCCTATCCCTTCCAAATGGTCGTCATCCTTAATAAATAGCATGTGAATACTTATTGTAGTCACTCATGCACCGACATTATATCCAGCAGCCCTATGCACTCCATGGAAAATAAAGTCACCCGTTTGAAATTGATAAATTGTTTGGCTCTTCGCTGTCTCGATGGGCTTCATATGTCCGGGTCATTATGGAAGTTGTCTCGTCTCATGTTTATGGTTGGATTGATTGAGACTTTCCTAGTCTTACCTGGTGTGAAATTTGAGTCATTTCATGCATGCTATTACAATCCACAAAGTTTAGCTTTTGATAGAAAATAGATAATACTAACCCCAAAGAGGAATGTGGAGGGCTATCAAAAATAGCGAACCGTAAACAATCACCGTTGAATGGGACTTCAGTTGAATTGGAAGGAATAGAAGGAATCACCGTAAACATTTTATTTGAACTCCTAAAAGATCCATGTAGGCTAATGAAATAATACAAATTAAAAATGTATAAATCCATCTTAACCTATGGTCTATCTTAACCTATGAGCTATTAAGGACAGGGAGGGATCTTTTTTTTAGTGTAAGTTTATTTTTGAAAGTTATAAATTAGATCCCTTTAGGTGTTTGATACATCAAAATTTAGGATCTATGTTGTTTTTTTTAACAAAACCAAAAAATCTTCCTTTTATTCTATAGAATCAAAGATAACATTGCTCTAGTGCATCTCATTTACATCACCAACAAAATCATCTCTCCAATTCTCAATCACCTCTAATCTTCAAATATTTGTAATAAAACAAGGTAGGCCAATATTAGTAGCAAAATATAGCAACTCCCATAACGTCAATAATTTTTCTCTAGTGTTGGTGCCTTGTCGAGAACTCATCCAGAGTTTATAATTATGAGAAACATTTATTTTTAAAAAAATCCCTCCACCATACTCACCTTGTTGGGTAGCCTCATCAAAGAATCCAACAAAAAACTACAAAGCAAAAGAAGGTTCATAAATTTTCCTAGATTTCTTTTTTCATTTACGCTTTATACACTTCTTTGTAGATACCTAGAATTCTATTGCAACTGGAAGACACATTTTGATTTTTTTTTTAAATGTGGTTGAGTTTCTTGATCTCCAAATTCCCCAACATATGATATGAGCAATACCTTATGATCATGGCACTTCTCCACCCAATTCCAAAAATTTTCATAGCCAAGTGATCTTGAATCGGACTTCAGTTGAATTGGAAGGAATAGAAGGTATAATCTATCATAGCCAAGTGATCTTGAATCGGGGACGATCACGACCCAAATTTGTTGAACTGCAATTGACATTGAGATTCACATTAACATTACCATTTGCCCTCTGGCGGCCACTGTCGCTAGGGCAGGAGTGATCCGAAGGATAACGATGTTTCAAACACGTCTTTATCGCGCAAGTCTTGCAGACAATTGAATTCACGAACGTTAGCTTTTCTTTGCAGCGTTTAACTGGGCAAGATGGGACCTTCTTCGCCTTATTGGGATTGCAATTGCCCGACTCGGTGTGCCTGCGCAGCGTGACGGAAGCTTCCTCATTGAGAACTCGCAATACAGAAGAGGAATAGGTGGGACGGATGTGAACCACGCGATCGCGAATATTGCCGATAGGACACTGGTGATTGCTGTAAGATCGGTGCTCCGGGCAGAAGAATTTGTTGCATCCGTCGCAAAGGAAAGGAAGGAAATCTAGCTGATTGCACAACACTTTACTGCAGTGCTTTCCCAAATCCGGAAACAAGGGCGTTCCTCCTGCCATTCTCTATGTCCAACTGGTTAATTGAATTCAAGATCCGGTCAAAGCCAAAACCAGATAATAAAACTGAGTTCTGGTCGATTGAATTCAAGAACAGTGGCTGGCATAGAAACAGTATGGGAAGCTTTATGGTCTCAAAGGTGTTAAACCTCACCTTAAAATTCGATACGTCGTAGCCATTGCAGTCCTTGATCACCTTTTGGTTTCCAAAATGATAGTAAGAATACAACCTCTACAAAGAGATTTAAAATCATATTATATTCAAATATTCAAACAATTTATTTGAACTCCTAAAATATCCATGTAGGCTAATGAAATAATATAAATTGAAAATGTATAACTCCATCTTAACCTATGGTCTATCTTAACCTATGAGCTACTAAGGATAGGGAGAGATCTTTTTTTAAGTGTAAGTTTATTTTTGAAAATTATAAATTAGATCCCTTTAGGTGTTTGATACATCAAAATTTAGGATCTATGTTGTTTTTTTTTAAGAAAACGAAAAAATCTTCCTTTTATTCTATAGAATCAAAGAGAACATTGCTCTAGTGCATCTCATTTACATCACCAATAAAATCATCTCTCCAATTCTCAATCACCTCTAATCTTCAAATACTTGTAATGAAACAAGGTAGGCCAATATTAGTAGCAAAATATAGCAACTCCCATAACGTCAATAATTTTTCTCCAGTGTTGGTGCCTTGTCGAGAACTCATCCAGAGTTTATAATTATGGGAAAAATTTATTTTTAAAAACATCCCTCCACCATACTCACCTTGTTGGGTAGCCTCATCAAAGAATCCAACAACAAACTGCAAAGCAAAAGAAGGTTCATAAATTTTCCTAGATTTCTTTTTCCATTTACGCTTTATACACTTCTTTGTAGATACCTAGAATTCTATTGCAACTGGAAGACACATTTTGAATTTTTTTTTTAAATGTGGTTGAGTTTCTTGATCTCCAAATTCCCCAACAGATGATATAAGCAATACCTTATGATCATGGTGCTTCTCCACCCAATTCCAAATATTTTCTTTTAGAGGATCCATATTCCTAAGATATATGGTGTCATCAATAATTTCTTTCCATATTTTTTTTACAGCAATAACACTATACAAACAAATGGTAGATTGATTCATAATTTGAATGACAAAGTATGCAACAATTTGGTCTAGACCATCCCCTTCGAAATAAAGTTATCCCAACACAAGATACACATTTCTAAACATAGACAGAAATGACATTTAATTTTTAGAGGAATGTTCCACTTCCACAATCTATTGTATCGACACTTTTTATTTCACTAACATGATTCATATGAGAAATCACATCATAGGTATTTTTAGCACTCACCTAACCAATAGAGTGGTTCCAATATCACACCAAATTTTCATATACTTCTTTTAAATTGATACCAACTCTGTAAAGGAACCTCATGTAAGATAGCCATTTTTCTTTCCATTAACTTTAACATCCCAAGTCCTCACCAAGCATCCAATACGAACCAATATTCCTCATCAAGGTTGGGATTCTAACATATTTCAAAGTAAGAAAGACAAATACAACAAGATATTCAATTATAGAAGTGGAAACTATATATGCATCCTCCCATCCAATGTATAGTTAGACCCCCAACATCACATGAATCCCATTACCAACCCTCTAGGTTAGCCATTTACTTGACCATGATAATGACTTAACAAACCCATTTTAGAAATTCAATACAACCTGTACAAATTTAGAGGGTTTGTTATTCACTCGAGAACTAATTTACCTTTAATATACCTAGTTTTTATCACATCACTCCATAAACATATACCAAATATACCTCGCTATCTAATATTTTCAAATATTAATCAAGAGTGAACTAGTGTATATTTTTAATGTCCCACTTCCCCAAGGATTTTGAAAGAGAAAATTTTCCCATTTAAGCTAATGCATCTTATCACCTGTACCAATCCTACATCAAAATAAACTGATCATTATTTTCCTCAGCATCATCAATCTAGTAATAGGTACTTTTTCTAGTGAAAAATAGTATATAGGTATCCCCACTGAAATAGAATGAACAAGGGTGAGTGTTCAACATAAAGATAAAAATATGTAGTGCCTGTTCCCAATTTTTTTCTCAACTTTGTTCACTAGCCACATCTAGTTTTCAATCTTATAATTGTTGGGTTTTTGAAAGTATCTTGGGTATCCTTGGTTTTCGAAAGTATCCTGGGTATTTTATCTTACATCTAGTTTTCTTAACCACTTCCAGCTACCAGTGTGTTATGACGTTGGTACTGAACTCTGGTCGACATTTCGGCAGGATAAAGCCACACATATCTTGGATCATATCCAAGAGTGGTGTAGATTGAAGAGGTTAATTAAATCCTTTATACCGCAGAAATTCCTCCTTGAATGGTTCCTTAAGTTGTTATTCCCATATATAGCGAAGGATGTTTCTACATCCGGAGTGTAGAATGAGGAACAAGCAGTTTTTAGGGCGCAGGAATTGGAATTGATTTATGCTCAGTCCGGTTTGTTATATGAGATTATTCTCAATGCTCCGTGTTCTAGTTTCAACCCTAAAGTCAAACCTGGACCACATGCCGATGGCATTGTTGGTTGTGCAAGTGCTAAACCTATGGATTCGGTTGCAAAACAAGTTATTCAATTGTCAATCAACCAATCTGCTTTGGGACAAGCCACGGCTTTGTCTCAACCTGCCGAAACAACGAGTGTAATTTCAGTACAATCGTCAGACCAGAAGGGTAACCAGCAGTCTAGACAGAATAGAAAGAAGGGTAAGAATAATCATAAGGGTGGGAATAAGAATGAGAATGCTAATAATAATGACAATAATGCTCGTAATACTAGGGGGGACAAGCAAGATAAACGTAAGGTTAAGTTCCCTTACAAGTTATGTAAGGACGATCACCTCACTCACTTGTGCCCTCGTATCGATGAAGCCTCGAGATTCTTGGCACAGGGCCCAGTTGTGCTAACTAACCCTTTACCTCACAATAAAAATATGAACTCGAGGACCCATGATCAGTCTGATGGTGATCAATATCCGCTGGAGTTTAGTGGTCATTGTTGCATTAACATGGTACGTGCTGCGAAAGTTGTGACCCATACGAAGGACTATGGTTCATCACAACCCAGCCCATGAAAGGAACCTGATCCACCAGGGTCTCCTTTGCATATTGAGAAACCTGTGGATAAACCTGAAGCTACACCTCGCATTCCTAAGGGAGTCCTTAAGCGTTCAAGGCATAATCCTAATACTTGAGCCACCCAGCACTATTCAGTTGTCGAGGATTTGGGCCATACTCCTTGTGCGATGTCTACATTGGAAGTGCTTAAGAGTTGTCCTTCGCAAATGAAGGATTTTCTTTTTTCCCTTGGTGTGAGTAATGATGATTCTTCCTCTGTGATTAAATTTGAAACCACAGGACTTTAGCCTCGCTTGCCTTACTATGTGTCTCTTTTGATTCACGTAGAATGTCTTAACATGACCGTCAAGCACACTGTGATTGACAAAGGAACTGCTACTTCTGTGATGTCTTTATTGTGTTGGAATGTTTTAGGTTTCCCTGAGCTGTCTAAATCAGTGACCATGTTAACTGCGTTCGATGGGAGATCATTTAGGCCGCATGGCATCCTTCCTTCCCTTAAAGTCTGTTTGGGAGGGAAGACCATTGCGATAGAGGTTGAGGTGGTTGATGCGCCCCTCGACTACAATCTCTTGCTGGGTAGGAATTGGATGTATAGTATGTAAGCCATTGCTTCTTCCCTATTTCGCGTTATATGATTTCCATTTAAGAAGAAGATAGTCACGATTGAGTAAACGACATTCAAGAATCTGTCCGTTATCACATATTTGGGAGCTTTGATCCTGATCATTGAACGCTCTCAGCCGACAACTAGGAGTGTGGGTGTAGGTATGTATCCATCCCTTATGGGAAGCTTTAGTTGTCCTACACCGATCCTTATTATAGGGTCTAGTTTCGGTGATGCTTCGACATCTATGACATCGGTGTCTTTTCGCACGAGTCATATGGAAGATCCTTGGATTGTTCCTACACCGAGTACTCCGAGTGAGCCCATCGTGACAGACGTGCCATTGCCTACAACTATGATATCTTATCAAGCTAATCTTAAGTCTGTTGTAGAGCCCATTCCTTCCTCTTTGCGGATGGAGGAGGAGGACCCTTATGTGTTGTCGGCATGGGCAATGCTGTCTTCTCATGCACACGACTGCCTTGATATAGTTTTCCCTTCAGATGAAGCGATTATTGAGGCTATGTTGACAGTTGAGCCACCATGGGAAGAACTCCATCAAAGATCTTAGTTTCTTCCTGAGCTTGACCGCTTGGAGCGTGAGGACTTTAGGGCAGTTCTTAGTGAGAGAGTTGGTAATCCTAAGGTTCCATTAAGCTCTCCTGGTTCGATGGCTAATGGAAACATGGAAAACATATCTTCAATGATTCCTATCAATATTTCTCGCGATCCTGGCAGGATAGAGAATGTCTATATTGGTGCGGAATTTTCCCATGCTGAGATTTGAGAATACACCGAGCTATTTAAAGAATTCCTTGATATCTTTGCTTGGTATTACAACGAAATGCCAGGTATCCACCCTCGTGTTGTTGAACACGAGATTAATACTTATCCCAATGCTAAGCCTGTTCAACAACGCTTGCGTGCAGTGATTCGTAGGAAAGCACCCGCGATTAAGGCAAAGATAGAGAAATTGTTGAAAGTCAGTTTTATCTATCTCGTTCCCTTGACGGAGTGGGTTTCAAATCCCATTTTGGTGGATAAGAAGTAGGGAGTGATCCACATATGTACTGATTTTCATGATTTGAATCGTGCCTGTCCTAAGGACAATTTCCCCACACCATTTATTGATCAGATTTTGGATTAGTGTGCGGGTAGCAAGGTTTTTTCCTTTATGGATGGCTTTTTCGGATATAATCAGATACAAATTAAATCTGAGGACAAACATAATATGAAATTTATTTGTCCTTGGGGAACGTTTTCATATCGGAAAATTCCTTTTGGCCTTAAGAACACCGGAGCTAATTTTCAGCGGGCAGTGACCTTGATCTTCCACGATCTCAAATCATTTATCAAAGTATTTTTGGATGACCTTGCTACTCATTCTCGCATGAAAATGTGTCATTCCGATCATTGAGATTGGTGTTCGAAAGATGCTGCCATTATTTGGTTAGGTTAAATCCTCATAAGTGCATCTTTTGTGTGAAGTCATGTCACTTGTTACGATTCATCGTTTCTAAAGAGGGTATAAGAGTTGACCCTTTGAAGGTTGAGGCAATACTTCAGTTTTCTCCCTCGAAGAATATTCGTCATCTTCAATGTTTGTAAGGAATGGAAAACTTCTTATGGAGATTTGTGGTCAATTTTGCCAATTTTACTAGAGGCTTCATGCATCTATTGAAGAAGGACACCACATTTTGTTGGGATGAGCGAGCCTAGGAGTCCTTTGATGCACTCAAGCAAGCCCTAGCATTGACCCCAGTGATTAGTCATTCCCCCAGACTGTAGACGTGATTTTCTAATTTATGTGGCCGTTTCCATGGAGATGATTGGTATGGTTTTGGTTCAAGATGATGAGGACCTCCAAGAGCATGTCATATATTATCTGAGCTGGAACCTTATTGATGTAGAGATTCGTTATTATCATGTTGAGAAGTTTGCTTTAGCTACCGTACATGCGGTTTAGCGGTTGAGACATTATATTCTCTTTTGCCAGACCTTGGTTGTGGCCCATGTGAATCCGTTTCAATTCATCCTCACTCGAAGGATGATTGGGGGAAAATATAATAAATGGATTGTCATCCTACAAGAATTCGATCTCAAATTTGTTTCGGTAAAATCGAGGAAGTCTTTAATTTTTGCAGAGCTTATATCATATTTCCCAAGCGAGACCGAGGAGTTGGTTTGTGAAGATATGTTTTTCAATGAACAAATCTTCTTAATATCAACTTTAGACCCATGGTATGCAGTTATCATTATATATTTACAAACATTGAAGGTCCCTACTCACCTCTCACGGTATGAATGATGACGATTATGTCACGTGTCTAAGAATTACCTCATAGTGGATAACACTTTATACTGTTGTGGGGTAGATTCCATTTTACGACGTTGTTTAACTCATGAAGAGGCTGAGGTAGTGCTAAATTATTGCCACAGAGGGGCGTGTGGTGGTCATTTATCTGGGCTTTCTACAGCCCAAAAAATATTACGAGTAGGTTATTTATGGCTGTTGATCTTTAAGGATTGTGTAGATGCGGTCAAGAGGTGCCACCCTTTCTAGGTGTTCGCACGTAATATGCACTCAAAACCTGCCCCGTTACATCCCATCATTACCATCGGTCCCTTCACTAAGTGGGGGCTTGATTTTATGGATTGTAACTCAACTTCGGCTGGGGGGCATCATCATATCATAGCGGCTATTGATTACTTCACTAAATGGGTTGAGGCTATGCCTACAGTTAAATCCGATGGTGAGATAGCCACCCACTTCATATTCAACCAGATTATTACTAATTTCGAAATTCTGAAAGAGCTTGTCACTGACCATGGCTCGCAATTTCAGAATCGTATGATGGAAGAGTTGGCATCAAAGTTAGGGTACAAGCAAGAGCATTCCTCTTCTTACTACCCTCAAGCGAATGGATAGGTATAAGCAGTGAATAAATCACTCAAATCCATTCTCCAATGAACCATCACATAGAGAAAGAATAATTGGCATATCATCTTATATCCTGCTTTGTGGGCATATAGAACCATTGTTAAGACTGCCAGGGATTTTTCTCCATATCAACTTATACATGGAGTGGAGTTGATATTTCCATTTGAATGCGAGATTCCTTCTTTGAAGTTAGCTGTAGAACTCTTACGAGACACTTCACCATTGGAGGAGCGTTTGGCCCACCTTGAGCAACTTCATGAGCAGCATTGAGATGCCTTGGTGGCTCTAGAACTAAATAAATGTCGTGCAAAGCTCTAGTATGATAAGTATATCTATCCAAGGAGGTTTAGTGAGGGAGACTTGGCCCTTTTGTGGGATCAACCGAAAAAACCCTTGGGGGTAGGAAATTTTAACCCCATGTGGCGCGGTCCATACGTGGTCAAATGTGTGTTAGAGAAGGGTGCTTATGAGTTAGTATATTATGAGGGAACAGCCTTGGTAGAGCCTATAAATGGGCTCTATCTCAAGAAGTACTATGCATGATTCTCAGCCAAGGCTGGTTATTGTATATTATTGTACAGTTTTGCATAGTTAGGTATTTTTCTTATAGTGATCGGGTTTGTGATTAGTTTCCATTTCTTTTGGCAGATGTCAATGGAATCTTCTACCTACATAGGATTCGCGGATGGTGCGAGCCCTCACACTCAACACTCATCCTCCGCTGCTTGGGTGATTTATACTCCTATGGGTCAGGTACTATCTTCAAGAGGCATATGTTTGCGGCCATCTTCTAACAATGTTTCTTAATACAGTGTCATTATTGAGCTTCTACGGGATTCCATTTCACATGGCGTTCTCTCTCTTGAGGTACGTCTTTATTCAGAGTTAGTCTTGTCACAAATTAATGGTTTGTACCATGTTAGAGATCCGAAGTTGTTAAGAAAATTCTTACATGTGAGATTATTAGAATGACAATTTGACAATATAACATACATACACATTCCAAGAATTAATAATCAATTTGCTGACTCACATGCTAACTACGTGTTAGATTGGCATTTGTTTCATACACAATAAATTCATCACAAACATAATTTTTACACATGTAAATAAATAAACCGATCACCATAATTTTTTTTATATAACATCCAAAATGTGGTAATACATAGTGTCATGATACAAAAATGGGGCTCTCTAGCCACTAACATATAATACATGGTAGTACAAAATGTATAGACTCCTAGGTATCTAATCCTGTGGAGGAGGAAGGGGGGTTGTGATCATGGAAGGTCACTACGGCTCTAGCTAGTCGTCGGAATAATCACATACATGCTCATGGTACACCCACCACCTGGCGCTGCATAGCCTCAGTAAAGTCCTCGACTTGCACCATGGGAACCCTATGTTTCATCCTCACAAAATTGGTATGAATGCTCTGGAGCATCCGCTCTGCATCCACACCCGTGATATCGTCTCCTATTCCCCTCTGTCTGTGACGAGGGAAGCCTTTCGGCCACCGTGGTCCCACATCAGCACAAAAATGGTAGATGTCACTATGTATTGTGACACAAAAATATGTCTTTTGATTCCATCTAGAACCATCTTGCACAAAAAATTGCAAGTTTTCCCATTAGATGACTTGAAAAACCTTGTGTGTGGCCTCATACGCAACTGTTTTCCAAACAGCCGCATATGCACATGACTGTGGGGGCATTTTTCACGTATATCCAGCCCTATACATGGAAAAACCCTCGATTTCCACATGGGCCGCAACGCCCTTTTTAGTTTGGCTTAGAAACCTCAAATGACCATGGAATTTGATAAAAAATGCATTAAAATGAAAGAGAAGAGCATGAGTAATTACTTGAAATAAACGGTAGTTGATTCCATCGGCTAGATCTCCTGGAATTCGTTGTTGAAAATCTGAGCTCAATTGGGTAAAAATTTCAAATGTTTTATAATATTTTGAATTATTTACTATTTATAAAAAAATTTCAAATTTTTTCAAATTTTTACCCCCTTTCCTATAGTTTCGACAATTTCTAATCATTTTGGATTGTTTTTTACCTAACTCATGATGTAGGAGCCATTTTTTAGTGCTGTTTCAGCCGTTGGACTGACCTGTTCATGCTGATCTCAGGTATCATGTCTAAACTGGCATATAGGTTAGGTTTCATCACCGTTTGCTTTTTGCATGACCTTATGACCATTTCATCATTACCTTAGGTACGAACCCACTCTATTATGCAACGTAACCTTCTTGTTGTTTTAGAAGTGGCATGGTATGAGTGGTAGAGCTTCACCTTACATGGGTACCCTAGTTAGTGCCTTATTTGCATTTGGTGCCCATGCTGACGTTTTGTCCTTTAGGGTGTGGGAGTCCATTGTATAGTACTGCCATGACATTTCGCAAGAGCCTCATACTCCTCTTGATCTTTTGGTAGCCTATTTCCCTCAAGACTCCCCTTATGTCAATTTGTAATTGCATTAGCGTGAGCTTTGCCTGCCTTATTGAGCTTTATGCTAGCTTCCCTGACATTACGCTTCAGCCATATAGCCCGAGCTTGTCTCATCTCTAGCCATGCAGAGCCATTTTATATATCCTTTGCAGCTTGATTCCCTTTTTATTGGGAGGGAATTTTCCCCCGAGTGTCGATATCCTACACATGTATCCTTGCATTGAGCATAGGTATGTTCCACTGCTTGGAGCTAGTTTTTTTTCCCTTATGACACTCATCTCCTCCTAGTTTGTAACTATAATGAAATTTTATTCTTTTTCAAGCTTTTTAAATATTTAAAAAAGTCCAAAAAAATCAAAAAACCAAAAAGCCGAACAAGGAAAGATGTTATCTTTGGCAGCTGTCGAGTCGTGTCGCCTTCGAACAGAGCACTATATATCACATCCATTGGTTGGGTTTATAGTTTGAATTTAGGAGCTGTACTCATTTATCTGAGTTTATCTCCACCGACTGGTTAAGCTTCCAGTCCCTATGGAGCCTCTGTCTATGCCTCTTGTGTCGCAGAGATGTCCCAGTTTGTATATCGAGTCTATGCTGCCTTTATTCAGTCACCATTTTCCATTATGCTCTTGTTCGAAGAAAGTTGAAACCTGAGTTGGCCATTCCTCAGTTATCTTGACTTTGCATGTCGGCCATTCCCAGTACAGTTACTGGTTCGTGCACCTTATTATCAAGTCCTTCCACATTATACAACTTTACTGAGTACCTCGTGTTGGATGATGGTGGATGCCTTAATGCCCTCCTTCCAGCGAATTTCATCCCATCGACTTCAGATCATTTATTCTGGGATTGGAATCTAGAGTCATTTTGAGTGCCTTGAGACTTGCAGTCATTAGTGGCAGGTTCTCTCACCATAGAAAGTCTTTGAAAATACATCAATGCCCCCTGATCAAAGGATCCTCTCAAGTGTTCGACCTCAACACATTTATTCACACTTGTTAGTTTGCACTCTAGTACCTTGATTCCCATTTTCATTATCGGTGGGTGATCTCGCATCTGTTAACGGTATACATCAATGACCGGTAATCAGACAATGGATTACTATGTTCGACCTCGACACCTCTATTCACATAGTAGGACATGTACTCGTAGCGATTTGTGTAGAAGACCTTCCAAATGGGTGGCATCTCTTATATGCTACCTCCTTGATCGTGCTAGTGTTCATGAGATTTCAGCTCTCGTCACTTGATTCCAATATATGTCAGACATTTCCAGCTCTTATGGAGATCTTGATCTATTATATCTTCATTCATTATGGAGATCATGGTGCTTTGTATATCTTCATCATGGATATTCTAATCTATGTATATTGTACGTGGCGATGACCACTTATGTGATACCTTGTATCATGCCCAATCATGGTCATTGTACTCTTATGTATCTGGGATTGCTATATGTATTTGTAGTATGTGTAGAGTTGTATCATTGTACTATGTTGATTGGGTGGCTGGTCTTCCATTTGGGATCCTTCATCACTCCACTTCTAATATGGACTTATAATGTATTTCGGCCATCGTATGACCTCACACATTAGGGGGCATCTGTTATAGCTAATTTTACCACTCCAGGCGAATCACAATTTGTGTGGCCTTCCCCTATCCCTCTGCAGACTCCTTAGACCCCTTGGACCATTTTTTGTCGTTTGATGTTTCTTTGACCATCCCTAAAAACATGTGAAAAATGATACACGTGACTTTTAAACCCTTAATCATGTATATACGTGGGTTTGACCCTAAAACCGTGTACATCGGGATGTGTTCATAATCCAAATCCTTTTGGAGTTTTCCTTGACATGGATCCGACTTACTTGACTCCTAACCTTCCCTATGCCTTGAGATCGCTCGGATTCGACCTTTCACTATCCCTTTGAAAATCTATATAAAGAACTTTATGGTACCTTGAAGATATATGAGAGAATTGAGAGCAAAGAAACTATAGTCCATTGTTGTTGGAACTTATGCTTGAGTCTGCATCCCTTTGTCCCTTGGAGCACTTTTGTGTTCTTCCCAAGCTTGCCTTTTGCTTGTGAGCTTGCTATCGAGAGATGGAGGATTGAGGTGGTGGAGGCCCAAGTGGGGGATTCAGTTTCTCTGATTCGCAGACATACCAACAGAGGTTGTATCCATTGCAATCTCTAATTTTATATTAATAGAAATATCTTTTCCTATCCAATAATGTATGTTTGAATGAATATTTTATCCATGGATGTTTTCAAATGATTATACATTGTTGATTATATATGCCAGAATAGATCTAACACCAATATATATAGTATGCTTGTATTGTTTACTTGTTGTTGAGGAAGTAATCTATCAATTCAAGCTGAAGTTGGAAATCTCAATGGGGATCTACTTCAACTGTCCAAAATAAGGTACAAGGTTTGATAATTTAGTGTTAGATATTTAATTTCTATTGCATATTGGAAATGATTGATTTCTAGAGTCAAGCTGTCTGTTGTGGTACCTCAAGCCATAGGAATTTCTCTCCATAACAGAAACCGCTCATACTATCTTGTTAATCTTTTATCTACTCAGTGATTAGTAGTTTGTTTACTTCTTATGTCTTAATTCTCTTATTTAAACTATTTGTACATATTAGTTATTACTGTCGGTGAGTTAGTGAATTGTATAGTTCATTGATTTACTTTTGCACATGTGTACTATGTTTATTAAGTATAGATAACTTAACTTTGTCGATTGGAATAAAGTGGTGAAGTGACAGGACTAGTTTTCCCATGACGATCTAAGAGGTAAGGTATTACCTGGTTATGCAGGCTTACATAGTTCAATCGAGCTAAGGAACCTCTCTCTTTTAATTATGCAGTTCATTACTTGCGATGGGATCGAATGTATAGTGTGTTGACAACCTTGGTCGTCGATAACCTGCTGCTAGTTATTACATTTCCTATCGACTTGGTTTTTCAAACTTGGTAAGTGTCATTAATTTCAGCTAAATTTCCTGTACATTAATTATTTTTCATTATGGTCTTACTTTCGTCATTTTTTGATGTCATTAATATCTTTTAGTGCTATGTATATTTTCACTATATATTCTTTTTAACATTTCCTATGTTCTTTTATTGGCAGGTTATTAAAGGTGTGAGAGCAGAGCTTTGGATTTGATAATTCGAGAGATTTACATGGCATACTTTGTATGCCATGGTGCTTAAGCCTAAACGCCATAATAATATGGTATTATACCCTTTGTATTAAACCCTAAGCTCTAAACCTATGTCCTAAACCTTATCTAGAATCCTAAGCAAGGGTATTAAACTTTTGAACTAGCGGAACCTATGACTAAGTATTATGACAATACTCACATAGTGAAAGCTTTGTATTAAGTTAAAGTTGATGTTTAAAGTTTGGGGTGACATAATATATGGTATGAAACATATATTATAGGGTTTAAGCGATGGTATGAAGGGTGGTAATATTCGATACATTGTAACAAGTTGTGACTTTGGGAGTGGGTTTGTTGAAACATCAATGGACTCCAGCCTGGTCCATTTAATGCTCTTAGTGAATCATCACATCCTTCCCTTAGGCTTGACTCATGATAGCTGTGCAATGTATTTTTCATTTGGGGATTTCATTGTTTGGATATGCATAGAGGCATGGCCGTGGAGGCAACCTCCTGCTTGTCAAGGTAAGCCCACATGAAATTTTAAGCCTGCACATCATTTGGTTTGCAGTTTGGATGGAATGGCATACTCCTCATCTCTATTTGGTTGTTGCTTACAGCTGTCGAAAAGGATGGAGGGAAATGTGTATACAACACAGTTGTCTCCCAGCATTGCATTTGTGGCCATGGTAAGCCTGCTCATCAAGCTTATGCTTGTCACCCTTCAATCATGTGGCAGGGCTATGTTTCGGCTGGTTGTTTGGTTGGGGTTTGATGCTGTAGCGAAAACGATTTATCCTTCAGGATTAAATATAGACTTGGTTTATTAGAGGAAATAAACCATTAATGGCGAGTGTGTACAGACATTGGGATATCTATGTAACATTAGAGGAAATTTGGGGTCTAAAATGGGCCTTATAAGAAAACGCGCCAACAATAAATTTTATGAGTTTGAATTCAAGAACCAATTCAATAAAATGAGTCAATCATAATGGTTGAATTGACATATTTGTCATAAATGAAAACTACATTTTTTGTTCGCATTTTTGACATATCTCCCTATGTTTTTACTCAAATTTTGAGCAGGAGAGATCGTTGGATGTAAGATTTAATTTTGCATCCAACAAGTACCCACATTGCATACTTTTGATAGACCCTTCTACACTAAAAACAAGAAATACCTGAAAAAAACGTGATGATGACATCATCATCATGGTTTTTCAGGTATTTCTTGTTTTTGGGGTAGAAGGGTCTATAAAAAGTATGCAATGTGGGTACTCATTGGATGCGAAATTAAATTCCGCATCCAAAGAGCTCTCCCGCTCAGAATTTGAGTAAAAACACAGGGAGATATATCGAAAATACGGAAAAAAAAAGTAATTTTTTTCATTCTTCCTTCAAAATTAATAACTATTGTTTTATTATTTTAACTATTATTTTATTATTTTCCTTAGGAGGCCCATTATAGACCTCAAATTTCCTCTAATGATAGATGTAAGCATTGGTTTTTATAAATTGTAGAGGTTTATGGTGTATGCAAATCCCTCCTGCGTATTTATTGGGCACTATATTTAAAAATGGGATGGGGTTTTTAATGGACAGAGGCATATGCCTTACGGGGTGCTCTGTGTGTAAATGCCATTTATTAGTTTGATAAATGTATAAATCGACCACATGGGTGAAGGCCATGCCGTCAATGGCATGAGCCTTCCCACAGTGCTATGATAGCTTGTATTTTAGTTGTCTACGACATCTAGTTCTTATGTGAACACTGTTTGTTAGTGGGTTTTATGGAGGCCAGGGTATGCAGACCCTCAATGGCACTTGTTGTTTTTAAGTAACTCAGACTATGTATTAAAATGTTTAGTGACCGAGGCCATGTTGTAGCTAGAGTCTTATGACCTATCTGCTAGCGTATGAATTTTAATTTATATGGCAAAGGTGTGAGTTGTGGCATGTGACTGGGTATATGACCTTCATTGATTTGGGCCAGGGCGATTTCAAACTGTGAAATATTTTATAAGAATTAATAGAAATGGTAAGAGGAATTTACTTTACGGACTTTGTTATGTGTTTTGATTATGGTCATGATTTATGTTATGGTTCTTATTGTGGATTTTAATTTTTTTTTTTAAGAAAAGAAGTTGTAACCTACTAGGGTCGATACCACGACCTCTGTTTATTAAATACGACCTCTATATGTTAATAAAGATTTATATGAAAGTTACTTGATGAAACTTTTAGATGGATATTTAAAATGGATCTTATATGGGACTATTAAAAATATAATCCATGTGAATTATGGTGTGTTAAAATAGATGTTAAGACTGTAGGTTTTATAGCAGAGTCTTGATAAGGACCACATTGATGGTCACGATATCCCTCTGATTATTATTAATGATGTTTTATTTATGTGGAATATTTTTAATGTAATTTGTAATATGGTTATAGACCTTGAAAGGTCTTGAATGGATTATTTAATTTTTTAGAAATAAATGAATAGATAGTTTTTATAGAGATTTATACCTAATAGTCTTACTTATATGTATATATAATTATTTTATAAAATAGTTATGGTGATTAGTAATACCATAGGGTATCTATATAGTATATTTACTTCTTTAAACTTACTCCTATGGTTAAATCTACTATAATATGAAACACATGTCTCTACTAACAAATGTAATATGTCAGTAGAGATATAAGTAATAGGTGAACATTTAAATAGCAGGTCTAGATTTACCTAGTCTACAGTCTTAATTTCTGAATATGAAAATGAATACAGAACACAAATTTTAAAGATGGGAAGCTAGCTATATACAACCTATGATAATCTTTCCCATCCTATGAATATTGAAGAGAAATAAAGACCCTAGCAAAATATAGGCAGAACATGAATTAACTAGGGTTAGTAATATATATATAATCTTTTACAATAAGCATCCAACATTTTACCCTAGAACTGAACTTTGACATACTAAGAATTCGTACTTGTGATTTTTCTTCCTCAAGCTCCTTTAAAGGTTGAACCTGCACACTTTTCAAATAACCAGCATTATCAATTTAAGACAGATCTGACCTCTGATTTTGATAACCAAATCACTTGGGAACTACCACGTTCCTCCCAACCATGACCAGGAACCGTTCCTCGTTATAGTCTGGATCCCCTCGAGCTGGATTCCAACATGCAAGTAGCTTAGAGCTCCTAAGGTAGGGTTTCCTAACTGGTATTCAGTTCGCCATTAGTTCTCTTTTCCTTGAAGGAGAAAATTCTCCAAGAAAACACTTGAGAGCAAAAACAGATAGAATAATAATTCTCCAAGAGAAAAATTAGAACTTCAAGCCTTTGCTTGGCTTGAGTCTTTATAGGTATACTTTTCAGTCAAAGGGGCAGTTAAATAAGGAAATCCTTGATTTCTTGATTTAACCCTTTTTAATTTACTGGGTAATTTTCACTTCTTAACCTAGGAACTTTTAACTAGTTCCTAGTTCGTCTTTCATAGTTATTTCACTATTTATTAATCTTTTAATAATAAATAATAATCTATGGAGATTCTCTTCTTTCTTTATTCAATTATATAATTAATTCTTTACACATACTATATATAAAATACATAGTATTAAAATACTTGTTAACATTTGTCTTCGGGCATCATGCATCATGATCCCTAGACTTAACGACACTTCTTCATGAAGTTTAATTAGATAGATGGTTTAGGTCTACCAGGCTAGGCAACTATAAACATCCTTTTATGTTGGATTTCCCTCATATAACGTGGTAGCTCTTCAGTACTTGATGAGAATACAGAGATTCAAAATTTCATTTAATCACTTATAAATAAGTATGATGAGATCAATATTTTTTCTCGATTCTTTTTCACTCGGAAGTTATTAAATTATTTTCAGTAACCCGTAGCGCTTACCAGAGCCCATACTCAACACTTATAATAGGGAGTTCCAAACATAGTGCAATTCTAGAGCTTCTGCTCAACACTAAATGCTAGGATGTACTTGTATGATACACCTAGAGATACAATGGCCAAAGATTCGATGCTCCAATGCTTATGCTCAACATCAACATGGAATGCTCCAGAGCTTATGTGCAACATTTCCAATTATATTTTCATGTGTTTTAGAGCTTTATGCTCAACACAAATGTAAGTACTCATGTGCTCGAGAGCCTCTTGCTCAACAAAAAACATTTCATCGATCATGTGCTTCAAGGTCCATTCCCAACACAAAACATTTCATCAATCATGTGTTTCAGATTCCACGCCCGACACAACCAGCATATATATATATCCATATGTGTCATCAATAATTGGCTTATGTCCAATATACAAAACAAATCATCATGTTCATATGCAGTGGGGTCTTTGACCCACTATAAAATAAAACATCAATATAGTCATCATGATTAATAGGCTTATGCCTATAAATGGTAGGTCCAAAATTCGGAACATTACATCCTGCAATTTCTATGTTTCTCAATTTCCGCAATTTCGAAGTCTTCTGCACCGTCGATTCTTGCAGATTAGTTATCCCCCGTTGATCTGTCTCCAGATGTGGAATAGATTGTAACTGTTGATTTTTGTCGCGATCTTTCTTCATCGTTCGATGTTCTCTGATATCTTTCTTCATAGCTCGCCAAATTAATCACTTAAAGGCTCAATTTCTCTACACTTTGAAAACTAAAGAATTTATACACAAAATTATATGGACTGAATGCAGGATGAATTCATAATGATATACATTTTTGTTTTTTGTTTTTATATATAATATGATTACATAAAAAAAATGCTTATAAATTTGAATGTGTATATTTTTAATTTAGAAATTAAATAATATAATAATTTTTTTCAATTGTATTTCACCTACTTTATGTGGGTTAGTACGGCTTGCTACCTTCACCCGAAACACGTTATAAGAGGCCACAAGTGAAGGCCTTATATTACAATGTAATGCTGACAACTTATTCGAAGAGCACTTACGGTAGCCCACCAAGCTAAATAGTATAATTATTATTATTTAAATTTGGTTATTATAATTATTAAATTAAGAATTCTTTAAAATTTTTATCGTTATTAAACCTAAAAAAACTTTTAAGTATTCTAGTTTTATTAGTTTTATTGGAATAAAGTCATGACGGATAAATGCCAATGTCGACGAGTTGTATTGTTTTGTTGGAATAAATTCATGAATGATAAATGTCGATGCCGAGGAACCTCAAATATAAGTTACTAGCAAATAAATTTGTTACAAATACATCAATTATCATCACATCTTGCTGTATAAGAAAATAATATTTGAAAGGTTAGTGAGGTATATAAACCCATTTCGCGCAACGAAGCTGGTCAATATAGTATCTACACACACATTTTAATTGGTTGCGCATTTGCTGTCTCTGCCGAGAACTTTCCCTTTCCTTATTTGCTTTGTTTCAACTTTGAAATTATTAAACGGTGATTTAAAGAATGGCGGAGAGAACGCCCTTGTTTCCGGATCTGGGAAAGCACTACAGCCAAGAGTTCTGCAATCAACTGGATTTTCTACCTTACCGATGCGATGGCTGCGACGACTTCTTCTGCGCAGAGGAGCATCATTCTTACAGCAATCACGAGTGCCCTATGAGCGATATCTACGACCGCGTGGTTCAAATATGTCTCACCTGTTCTTCTTCTGTATTGCAATTTCCGAATGAGGACGCTTCCCTCACCCTCCGCAGGCACGCCGAATCGGGTAGCTGTAATCCAGTGAATAAGGTGAAGAAGGCACCGCCTTGCCCAGCTAAATGCTACATGGAAAACCTAACATCCGCGAATTCAATTGTGTGCAAGTCTCGTGGGAAAAAGACGTGTTTAGAACATCGTTTTCCTTCAGATCACTCATGCCCCAAACATATTTTGCATGGCCAAGTGCTTCACATCTGTCCTATCTGTTCTGCTTCTGTATCAGAAGTTCTAAATGAGGACGCTTCCCTTACCCTCTGCAGGCACGCCAAGTCGGGTAACTGTTCCGAGGAATAAGGCAAAGAAGGCACCGCGTTGCTCAGTTAAACACTGCAAAGAAAAGCTAAAGTTCATTAATTCAATTGTCTGCAAATCTTGCGGGATAAATATGTGTTTGAAACATCAATTTCCTTTGGATCACTCCTTTACCAAACCTAATTTGCATCACTGAGTTCTGAATGAGGACGCTTCCGAGACACTGTGTTGCCCAGTTAATCACTACGAAGAAATGCTGATGTTTGCGAATTCACTTGTCTGCAAGTCTTGTGGTCTAGATACGTGCTTCAAGCATCGCTTTCCTTGGGAGCACCCTGCCGCAGTGGCAAACAAATGATGAAGGATAATGTGAATTCCAAACCTAATGATACAACTAATTCGGGTGGTGATCGTTCCCAAATCAACAGCCGTCGCCGTGAGAGAAGGAATAAAAATTAGATGCAATTTCTTGTACACCAAAAATTATCTTTGAGAGTACTTTTTTAACATGTTGTCTATTATCATGGAAGATTTATGGAACATAAAGCATCCTATCCCGATTCAATACTAAAAGGAAACTTTATCATCTAAGTACTTTCAGCAAATGGTTGGACTTCTCCATCACTATGAATGGAGTAAGTGTTTTTAGCAAATGGCTGGACTTCTTTAACACTATTTAACACTATAAATGGAGACACAACTTTATTTATTTTTGGCTCTCTCAAATTAAGCAACTTTAGCATCCAACTATTTTTTAGGAAACTACTCACCTGTAAATAGAGATACGGCTTCATGTGTTTTTTTTGCTCCCATGTGTTTTTTTGCCCTCTCAAATCAATAGATTGTCTTATGTTTTCTATAAGCTTCTTTTTTCTATAAGAGTTTTTGGTTTGCAACTCTTGAGCATACTTGTGTTTGTTTTTCTCACATATGTAAAGTAAATGAATTTCATGCTTTATAATTGGAATTAGAAAGTAAATGAATTTCTTACTTTATAATTGGAATTTTAATGGTTATCACTTTGTACATGATGACCATGCCACCAATTCATATGTTAAGTGCATTTTCGTGATTTTGTCCAAGTTAAAAGTCTCTTATTAGCTTTGTTCTTCCACGTTTTACTCTAAGATGGATACATTAGCATATGATTTTAAAATGAATTTTTTTACCTTTTTGTGAGTGTCTCATGAGGAAACAATCCAAGCTGCAACAAATTGATTCACTCTCCAACCCTAATAATCAAGATTTGTTGGCCTATACTTCCAAAGGAAAGAAGAAATGACTATATAAAAAGAATAAATATTTTTTTCAGGGTGTTGAGCATCCCTCTAAACCCTTCGTAGAATAAAAAAACCATCCCTCTAAACCTCGGTAGAATAAAAAAACCATTTCCACATTTAAAGTCTGATGAGTCTTGCTCCAAGAAAAAAAAGAACAGGCCAAATGAAACTTACATATTTTGTGGTTCTCAAGGGCATCCAACAAGCTACTTCTTTATGGTAGCATCATCTTGATCCAATCCAGAATTTAGTTTCCCCAAACTAAAAACTATGAAAATACAATCCATCGTGTTAAACTTTTACAACACATAAAAAATATGTAATTTTCTTTACAAAAACAAAATCTTAACCATGTCAATATTCAACATTGACTTATTAGAATCTTCTATTATATTAAGTGGTTCTTTGTGAGCTTTCCATTCTCTATGATGTTCTCCAAGGCCTGATAACTTTTACAGTGATTTCATATTTGTACCGCAACATCCCACTAGTCACCTATGTGGCTATCTAACCTCTCCAAATGGTTTGACTTCTCCCCAACAATCTCGATTATAACTCTTCCCGAGTATATGATATTCTCTGAGACCTTGATTATGTTCCTACTCATGTGGATTCTTTCCACAAGATATGCCACGACTCGAGGGTATATGATTCTTATACCATGACTAATTGGTGGGGACATTAGTTGCTACTACTTATGGAGATAGATCAATACTCCCTCTCGTTCTAGAGGAATATTTTTTTCTTTACATAAATCTTGTCATGGATAGAGGATTTAGAAACAATGTTGGAAATTCTTCTCATTTGTTGATACGTGATGGGGTTGTACTTATCCTTTCTCCACCATATCTCGGATAAAATTGACTAGAAAGCTCTTAAATATTTTATTTCTTTACAACATGCTCTATTTGAAGCAACATCTTTGAAGTGATCTTTCTTCATCATCGCACTAGTCAAAATCCACATATGCTTGAAAATTTCTTTCATTGACTGAAACATTTTGAATCCACATTCACTCATGCCTAGTAGGTACTACAACACATGGTTTGTTGCACATGACTATGTAGAAACTGCAAAGAATTCATTTGATCATGGTGCTAAGAAGGTATATCTAGGAATATTGTCAACTTATTGTAAGATCCGTAAAAAATAAATAGAAATCATATTTAACATCATATGTGTGGTCATGGAATTATAGTCCATTGTCCTACATCTCTAAACTCAAGAGGAAAATATTATCTAGTGAATAATACATATCCAAACTCGATAATTAAGTAGGAGGTTAGTTAACCAGTTCCTCTATTTTTTTTGGAGCTAGCAAATCTAGATTATCTTTCTCAACATATGAATGTCAAAATCATAAACTAAGTCCTCCATGTTTTGATACTCATGATCCACTATACATACATGAATGTAAAAAATAAAATACCTTTGGGAGTATTCTTCATCTAGATTAGGTCTTCCTTCTAGACAATATATTTCTAGTGGTTTCTTCCCATAAAAACATTAGTTCCTCTCAATCTATTTTGTGAAGCTTCCCACTTCACAAAATGTTTTATTTTAGGATTTTCTACTGGAATGGACACATTTTATTCTCCACTTGTAGGCCAAAGTATATGGTGTTTCACTACAAGAAAAATCTTGTTAATTTATTAGCAACCTTCCATAATCCAATCATTTTGAATGAAATGACAAATATCTCATACAAACATGAAAACATTTTAACCAAGGTTTTAGTATAACCATATACCAGGCCCACATCTCCTAGAACATGAAGGTGTAAGTTCATCTATTCCCCTCCCCTCCTCACAACACACCCAATTCACCATGCCCAAACTATTTGGTGAAAAATAATTAACATAATATAAACTAATTAGATAGAAAATCACATATAACGAAGATAAACATAAACTATTTAAGTATATAAAAAAATAGAATGAAACATATTAAAACACAACTAATTCACATTATAAATTTCAACAATTCAATATATTAATTAATCTTCTTATCCTTAATCCTTCATCCAAATCATAATATTTAAGAATTGAGTCAATATAGAAAGGATTGGCCATATCAACATCAACTTCTTCATTCAACATGGAATCTAGCTATTCATGTTCTACATTAGATTTAACTTATTTGTTGTGTAATACATCTACTTGCTTCTATTCTACATGATTTTCAACTTCTTCATCTAAAAAACCTAATTACTACTATGCATCATCTTATTCAACTTTTCATTATCATTTGACTTCTTCTAGTAAACTATACTTTACCTCCATTCTTCTTGACGCATACCTCATAGCATATGAGAAACCTAATTTATGTGGCACCTCTCAATAGAAAACCAACTCACATTGAATTGGAAGGACACACGATTTGAAACCTAACTCAAATAAATTTATGTTAATATTCATAAATGCATTAGCATGCTCAATAAAAATTCTATAAACGTCACATTCATCCATGCACAACATATTCCAACAAACCTTGAAGAGAACTACTTTGAATAATTTGAAGTCTAACTAGAGTATAATATTCAAATAGCCACATTATCTATTGTGACATACACACAATCCCTTCAATTATAGAGAAAAGATTAGTAACCTAGAAAATTACATCTATCCTAACATCAAATGTTTTCTATTTATCATCAATTTCTTGCCATTGCTCAATTAATATTTCACCTACATCAATATTGTCTTACATATTATAACTCCCCACTCTATACATAATCAATCATTTTCCATACATTCATTAATGGAATATTGAGATATTATAATGTCTCACTATATATATAATCAGTCATCTCCGTTCTATTCAATAATGGAATATAGAGACCTTATAATACCTCACTCTATAAATAATCACTTAAAGGTTACTTAAGATAAAGATTATCCTTCTGATGGGAAAATGTACCCTTTACTATGTTGTATGATTTTTTCCTAACCATTCATCATTTATAGTTGGATTCTTAGAATGTAATCAAAATTGGATAATTGTTCGTTGATTCCAAATAACTCTGTATAATAATGGTAATTGTCAAGGTGTCATTGTTGTATTGATAAAAAAGGTTTCGTTGTTGTATTAATAAAAATATGGAGTTAACCTAAACAATTTTCACTACTTTTGATCCATCCAACTACGAATTTCTAGAAATTTCACTTTTAAGTAGTGCAAATTGTTTCGCTAGCCACCTTATAATAATTTCCTACAATTCCCCCTTGGATGCAGTGCATGGAATGTGTGAAATTGTATATTTTGACACTACAAATTCCTAGAAATTTCACTTTTAAGTAGTGCAAATTGTTTGGCTAGCCACCTTATAATAATTTCCTACAATCCCCCCTTGGATGCAGTGCATGGAAAGTGTGAAATTGTATATTTTGACACTACAGAACTAATGATGTGTGTGTTGATTATGCATGAGTGCAATGAGGATGTGAAGGAGATTGTAGGAACTTGGTTTTCCCACTGTTATTTTGTAAAGTGGACAGTAACAACTCCATTTTGTGACCCCATCTCAAATGAGATCACCTAGTTGGTTTAATCATATAAGTATGCATGTGTTAGGGGTAATGGTAGTTATGGATTAAGTGTGATAAATATTATATGATTTAACGGTTATAATTATAATGCTTTAGGTTATTGATATTTTATTTATTAGGAGTTATAACAATAGGTATTTACCAAATTTATATAGAGTTATGGGATAGGGTTAGGTATTATGGGTTATAAGGGTGAGGGGATATATGTGTAAAGTGTCATCTCTATTAGTGTTAGATTTTTATCATTCAAGCTAGCATTATGATCCTAGGATCTTTAACTGAGAGAATAACATGCACAACAAAAAATACAAGAGTCAAGAGACACAAATAATTTTCCTCGGGGAAACCATAAAGGAGAAAACCTCACAAGTTCCTCAGAGATAGAATCAGCACCAAAATTAAAACCAGAAAACATAAATATGATCTCCCGACAACAGTAGTCTCTCTCTGTGATCCTAGCAACTTCTCCTCTCACTCATGTGCCCCAATGAGTGAGTGTGTGTGTGATAAATAGAGAGGCTCACTCTCTATTTATATGCTTTCATTCACTTGAAACCCACTCCAACATGTCGACCTCACTTAACAATTAAACTTACTAGAGTCGACATCTCTAGGAGTGTCTAATAACCCTAGTGCCCCACAACTTATGGGTACTTTTCCTCCTCCGACCAATAAGGAGGGTTATCCTTAACACAATGGTGGGGACTATTGCCCTGACTTACAATGACTCACCTAGGGTCGACTTCTCTAGGATAGTCTAACAACCTTAGGGCCCCACAACTGCGAGGACATTAAACCTTGACAAATAGGAGGGTTACCCTCAACGACTTGACATGACTTGTTCACATTATAGAAACTCCCAATCGAAACATCGGGGCATGACATGACTCAATTACATTACAAACACATCCCATAATAAACATCGGGGTATAATACATAAGTCACATACATTCCGAGTTACAATTACATCAACAAGTAGGGGTTGTATGGGTTAGGGGTTATATGAGGTTTAAAATATATACATCTCTATGAATTGAGTCTGAAGAGATAGCTACATTTCCCTATCTTTAAGGTCCATGCAAAAAAATAGGAAATATGCCCATTTGATATTGATGTGATAAAAACAATCTACCATTAATAATTCCTTAATAAGGAATGAAGTTTATGTTAATGTTTGAGAAAAATTTAATATCTTTGAACTTTAAAACTTTTATCAGTCAATCTATGAACATATGAGTCTCATAAACAAATAAATCACACAAAGCATTCATCCTCATGAGCGAGGATATACCTTGGAAAAAACCTCAGAATACAGAGGATGAAAAACTTAACAATTCTTTGAGTATAATAGATAGATTTGTAGAGAATGGTCTACAACACAATCACATATTTCCATAAAAGAGAGCATCCAACAATATAGAAGAGAGATCAACTAAAACAATTGTCAAGAATTTTCCTTATTCTCAATAATAGAAGAAAAACAATAGAGGAAAATATTATATTGTGACTACTACATCTCTAAACTCAAAAGGAAAATCTTATATAGTGAATGCTACATCTCCAAACTCAATAATAATCCAAGATTCTTAAATATAGCTTCCTTTTGAACATGAGCACCATGCAGGTCTCTATATAGAAGGAGGTTTCTATTTTTTCCTTTGGAGCTAGCAAATATGGATTTTGTTTCTCAACATGTGAATGTGACAATCATAAACTGAGCCCTCAATTTTGAATACTCATGATCCACTATACATTAACGAATGTAAAAAATAAAATACCTTCAATATTTTTATTCATCTAGATTAGGGATTCCATATGAAAAAACATATTGTTGGAGGTTTCCTCCCATAAATATGTTGGGTCCTCATGATATGTTACTTGAAGCTTCTCACTTCACCAAATCCTATTTATTTTAAGATTTTCTATTGGATTGGATGCATGTCATTGTCCACTTGTAGCCCATAGCATAGGGTCTTTCCCTACAAGCCAATTTTTGTCAATTTATTAACAACCTTGCATAATATTATTAAGTTTTTTCATTATCATTTGTATTCTTCTAGTACAATATATTTTACATCCATTCTTCTTGACTCATACCTCATAACATATGACCAACCTAATTTATGTGGCACCTTTGAATAGAAAATCAACCCATGTTGAAGTGGAAGGACATATGATTCAATATCCAAGTGAGATAAATTTATGTTAATATTCATAAATCAATTAGTATTGTGAATTACAATTCTGTAAAGATCATGTTCATCCATAAACATAATGTTCCAATACACCTTCAAGAGAACTGCTTTGAATAATTTAAAGTCTAACTAAAATATATCATTTAAATAACCATAATATATAACCTAAAAAACTACATATATCCCAACATCGAAGGTTTTCTAATTATCATCTAATTATTTGATGTAAAATTTCTTACCATTGTACAATTACTATTTCACCTACACCAATATGCTCCATATATTAAAAATGCAATATCTTTTCTTGTCTTACGTCTTATTAGTCCCTGCCATCGGCTAGCAGGGACTCTATGAACGGCCTTGCCGTCTTTTTCATTAGTCCTGCACACAAATCGAAACAAGTTTCATAATTTTATTCTAAGTTTGTATTTGTATTTTTCTAAGTTTACATTGGTATTTATTAGTCATTTATGAATAATGCTTTTGATAAGCAAATCAATATACAAGCACTGTTATTTTGACCTATCAAAAAATCTTCTTTCTTATTTGGCCTCATATCGAGGCACCCAGTTCATTTTTCTTTAAAAAGCTTATAATAAGTTGAGCTTTCTACATGTAGGTTTATAAAACCAAGTAATGCTAGATAATTTCTAGCATTACTTCTTCATTTCTTCTAACATTTACTGTTAGACTTCTGTGTAGCCTAAGAACACCGTTTTTCAGTGCCATGACAAGTGTCTTTTTACCATGACACATGTTTTATTGCAATCTATTGCATGCACCACTTCATATATTTGTTGAGGAGCGAAATAAACTATAAGAGATCGCCGCATTCTTCAACTACAATGTTGCAAGAGATTCTTCAGCTCCAATTTGGCTTCCTGCTCCACTGCTTCATATATTTGTTGAGGAGGGAAATAAACTATAAGAGATCGCTGCATTCTTCAACTACAATGTTGCAAGAGATTCTTTAGCTCCAATTTGGCTTCCTGCTCCACTCAGGATGGGATCCATGGTGTGGTGTGTGTGTGAAGCTTGACTCAGAAAAGAAGAGGTTCAACAATCCTCCTGGTAGCCATGGAATCCAAGTGTGCAAGAGATTCTTCAGCTCCAATTTGGATTCTTGCTCCTCTCAGGGATCCATGGTGCGGTGAATGTGTGAAGCTTTGACTCAGAACCAACCACCATTCTGAATGTTCAGGCTTGCCTTTTAACTACAAGGTCAGCTAATTTTCAGTCAGTAGTTGGCTATGTTTCCAATATTTATGGAATTAAACATTTAGCAGCTAACAGTTTTTATCTCAATGATATATCGATCATATTAAATGTTATTTTAAACAGTCTACACTATCATCCATCATGAATTTTATCGGCATTGTTCAGAAGATGTAATCAATAACCAAAAACTCAGGTTTCAAGGTTTAAAGACTGTACAGTTGTGAATCACTGCAATTCCATATCTCATTGTTAAATTGATGTTGCATATGTGTATTCACATTCTACCTTAGGATGTTCATCTTTAGCGCAAAATTATACCTCATCATTTGAATTTGTTTCAGGTTCAAGGAAGAGGAGTAAAGTATGTAACAATGAGTGCCTTGGATTAAATATCACAAGGGAAGCAATATAAAAAAAAACCAGGAATATATTATTATGATAAGGGAAACCATATCATAATGTAAACAGTTTAACGTGAATAAAATTAAACCCAGAAATAATCTCTTCTACTTGTTCCTACTATGTCATTAGAGTCTCAACATTGGTTTATACATTATTACCAATCTTCTTTAACTTTATAAAAGTCAGAACGCAAGATCTTCTACACTGAGATCGGCAGAAGAATTTTATGCTAAGTAGCAACATAAAAACATATTGATATATATTATATTTGCTACCTAATAACATAAATAACAATTTCAGTATATTCAAATATAAAATGAGCCTGATGTCAGGGTTGATCCAACCAATGACGAGATGGTAGCCGCTTCAATCCACATTTTATCTGTATTTCAGCTGTGACCTAAATATATCAAGTCCCCAAAAATTAAAAAAAAAGAGTGGGTAATTATGAACAGGTTGCACAATCAAAATTTCAAATTGAAACTAAACATATAGCAATTCACTTCAGTAATAAATCCAGTGTCAAATTATTTTTGTTTTAAGATCATTAAAGGCGTTGTTCCAGAAGCATTTTACCTTGAATCAATGGCTTGGTTGTCAAAAACTTTGCTTCATATTTTGGCTTTGCTTTGAGATCCTTCATAGACACATCATTCCACCCAGCTCCAAGTTCCCAGTTCCAAGTGGACACATCGCTCCAACCACTAGTCGATCCATTTCATTGTTTCATGCAAATTTCATGTAGGAATTTCGATGTACTGTTAGGTAATCGTTGATCCATTGTTAGCAGAAGCTGAGCAACTAGGACGAACTCACTCAATAGGGGAGTGAATTAGCTGTGAGCTTATTGACTCGAAACCATTCCACCAAAGCATCCTCCTGAGAGGTCTGAGAGGTCTTTCTGTTCTAACCCACATAGGGTATTTAGTTCTCATATGGGATTAGGAGTTCTAGTCCCTTTCCTGCATAACGAACAGGTCCTACGCCATTTTCAGGGCCCGACAACAAGTTTCACGTCTACAAGCCAGCAAGTTTCACGTTTGTAAGCCTAAAGTCGGCCCAGTAAAAGGAAAACTGATACGGAGCTGCGCCGTCGCCATTCCACCATCCCAGCTAGACTGTCCCTTTCCATAGAAAGGACACCACACGCCTCTCATCTGATTTATTCTCCTATTCATATTCCTTCAAACGACCACACTGAAATATAACCGATTCCTTCTTCATAATACTCTTCCTCTTGGTTGTTCCGAATTCTTGTTCCAGGCCATGGAAATGTATCTCAAGAGGTTGATTCTTCTCCGCATTTGCAAGGTCTATATTTGAGTGATGTCATTTCATATCCTTAGCAGTGTTTTGATATCCCATGTTCGTGCAGAGAACTATGGTGAACTGGCATTAGATAGCAACAAAAAAGCAGCAGTATACCAAGTTCTGGAATCTATTAATCCAGAAATAGATTGGAAATCCTCATACCCAGATAATCTGTGCACGGGTGGACCTCATGGAATAGTCTCTCACATCAACCAAGATTACAAGCAATGGCACATCGTAGAAATTAATCTTGGATGGGTGTCAAAGTTCTCTAATAATCCCTCTTGTGTTATGAATGCTTCGATCAGCCCTTCGATTTTACAGTTTCCTAGTCTAAGGACGCTATTCTTCTATGAATGTTTCATCTCGGATGCCCAAGTCACCCTCAAATAGGAATTGCTAAGTAATCCACAGACATAAAGGAAATCACTTTTCGAACACTTATTTCACACCATGAGCCACTTGGCCAAAACAGAGTACCAACTATTAGATATCTCCATGGGATGCAATGACTACTTGTCAGATAAATAAATACTTACTCTGGGGACGCGTAACGAGGAGCATAGTGTTGAAGGCGTGGGCTAGAAAGTGTGCTTAGCCAGTTGCAAGGTGTCGAGGAGCATAGCGTTAAAGTTAATAATTATATCTAATAGTTAATTTTAAAAATTAATATATATAAGTGATTAAACTTCAAGTAAAATTCAATTGAAAACCAGGCTTCGCTCATTCAATGGAGACGATCCATTATATGAACCATAGTTAATGGTGCCCAAGGCTATTATATATTTATACGGGTTTTATTTGGCAAATACCACAACTTGGGAATATTCATATAATTAGATTAATATAGAACAAGAACAACATTGGACCATGCCAGCGATTGATCACTTATCACTTCAAGTGGAGCTCGAGAACACATCTCAAGCAATTTCCCTCCAATAACAAATCAAAAGCTTCATTGATCTCAGAAAAAGGAAAAAGGCAGCTCATGTATAATAAATTCTTCAACTCTGATCTCCTGCGATCAAATTTGCAGAGACTTCTAAAAAATACATTGATAATGTCTGAGAAGAAGTTATATTTATAAAGGTCATTGCTTAGAGAAACCATATTATCGTAAAATACCTGGCCTTCTCGACACAGACCAAAGAACCAAGGCGCCTACTCGTGGGCAGTATGCTCTGCAGTAGTGCGTGTTTACTAATAATTTTGAGACTCGCATATTGACCTTAGAAAAAATACTACCTGCTACCAAGCACCTGTACTCTTTACCTCCTTTTCATATATATCCTTACCCAACTCACTCATTGCCCAAACCGCTACCAATTAATTATTCAAGCCAGCAAGAACCATAAATTGATCAAAAAGCAGTTTGGTTCTTTGTGGTATGGGCATCTAATGATCGGACTTTGACTGGCTTGCAATGACTTCGAATCCTTATAGTTCTAAGAACATTGGCCATCCATAGTATAACAGTGATTCCTTTCAACAATTATCATATTAGTGAGTTTCATATCAGTCACCAGCTAGTCCATGATAGGGTGAAGGCCCACGCAATAATCCCATTCATATTTACGATCTGTCCAAATCCATGCATACTAAATCCCATTGGTGTATGAGATTATTAAAGCTTCGAGTTTGTTTTGATTTTGTTTTACCAGCATCCCACAATATGAAGTTGAGCATGGTGTATGGGCCTTGTCAGCCATGTGAAGTGCCTTCGAGGACAATGGCCAGGATGAGCCCTCCCAAAGGGTTCCTGCTTTCTCATCCCAGAATTCGTATCTGTTGCAATCTCTTTTCCCCTGGACTCACTTCCACATTTTTCAATGGAGGAGGTATTCATTCTCTTCATTATGCTTCCCTAATCTTTTTAGCTTTTTACCTGTAATTAGTACAAATAGGGAGATCATCTTTCTACATGCTGATACTTTACTCTATCACTAGTTTTTCCCTTATTAATAGATCAACAATTCCGAATAGTTACGCACAAGTACCAAGCAGGTTCTTTCTATAACATATGGGAATAAAATTCATCATTCAGAATGGACTGGCTTTTATATATTACGGGGATTAACTGGGTTGTAATAGTCACTTGTTTACATGTACTGATTTTAATCATTACATCCTTAAATACTAGTAATCCAATCACAACACGTTATTATATTATTATAACAGTTTAGGTAATAGCAATAATTAGGGTAAAGTAATTATTTAATAAGCCAATATGGTGCTAAGCTGATTTATTATTGTAATAAGCAGAACCGCTTAGTAGAAGCAATAAGACTGATCTGTAAGCACAGTGATTATAAGCAAGTGATAGTTTACCAGCAATGACTATTAACTTCTTTGTGACTTGTTGTAGTTTACGGAGTAGGGGATTCAGGTTTGACATATCAATAACACTAGAAATACAACCGTGATATCTGCTGAAATACAACCCTCAATGTCTCTGTTCAGGATGGTGAGTGAATGAAATCAGCTGCTAATTTTTTTCTTATATTTTTGGTTGCTTGCATGCATGGCCGTGAAACTCCAATTACGTGTGCTTGACAGTAAAATTCTCATTGCAAGGAAGTTTAAAGTGGTCCCTACAAATTATATCTCAACGAATTTTAAATTTGGATTGGCTCGCGGCATTTCCTATTATCCATTTACCCATAGCTACCTATATATGTCAGGTATTTCTGTGGATTCCAAAGGTTGTGTATGTCTAAATTCTATGCACTATAAAAACCAAGTCTCTCTGTTGTATATGTTCTGTGTTACTCTGTGTGTTGTGTATATCTAGGAAAATTAGGAATCTAAGACCATTGATAACCCCAAGGCATACAATGACCCACTTATTATTGTGTTTTGAAGCTGTGAGTCTCCCTAGAAATTAAATTTGAGACCATCAATAGCTAATCGTTTACCAATGCTTGTCAATATAAACTGCTTAAAAGAAGGTTGAGCACATGTATTCTTTGCGTTCTTGGTAATACGGATGAAGTGGGTTTGGTTGGGTTTGGTCTAAGTATTTTTATTGATGTGCGCTGTCAAAATTCTCTTGATCATTTAGCTTGGTGCATAAGATGCTCCAGCTATTTGACAATGACATCAAATGCTATTAATATTGCATAGAGAGTCCATTTCCAAAGGCAGGGACTTGCTGCCTTTAGCAACACCTCTTGTTAAATTTCACTTTACATGTTATCAATCGTTACCCTTCCATTCATTAATGGAATGTAATATTGAGACCTTATAAAATCTCACTCGATATATATAATTAATCATATCCCTTCCATTCCATTAATATTGAGACCTTATAAAGTCTCACACTATATATATATAATTAATCATATCCCTTCCATTCCATTAATATTGAGACCTTATAAAGTCTCACACTATATATATATAATTAATCATATCCCTTCCATTTACTAATTAATTATATCCTATCCCTTCCAAATGGTCGTCATCCTTAATAATTAGCATGTGAATACTTACTGCAGTCACTCATGCACCGACATTATATCCAGCAGCCCTATGCACTCCATGGAAAATAAAGTCACCCGTTTGAAATTGATAAATTGTTTGGCTCTTCGCTGTCTCGATGGGCTTCTTATGTCAGGGTCATTATGGAAGTTGTCTCGTCTCATGTTTATGGTTGGATTGAAATTTGAGTCATTTCGTGCATGCTATTACAATCCACAAAGTTTAGCTTTTGATAGAAAATAGATGATACTAACCCCAAAGAGGAATGAGGAATGTGGAGGGCGAGCAAAAATAGCGAACCGTAAAGAATCAGCGTTGAATGGGACTTCAGTTGAATTGGAAGGAATAGAAGGTATAATCCATCATAGCCAAGTGATCTTGAATCGGGGACGATCGCGACCCAAATTTGTTGAACTGCAATTGACATTGGGATTCACATTAACATTACCCTTTGCCCTCTGGCGGCCGCTGTCGCTAGGGCAGGAGTGATCCGAAGGAAAACGATGTTTCAAACACGTCTTTATCGCGCAAGTCTTGCAGACAATTGAATTCACGAACGTTAGCTTTTCTTTGCAGCGTTTAACTGGGCAAGACGGTACCTTCTTCGCCTTATTGGGATTGCAATCGCCCGACTCGGCGTGCCTGCGCAGCGTGACGGAAGCTTCCTCATTGAGAACTCGCAATACAGAAGAGGAACAGGTGGGACAGATGTGAACCACGCGATCGCGAATATTGCCGATAGGACACTGGTGATTGCTGTAAGATCGGTGCTCCGGGCAGAAGAATTTGTTGCATCCGTCGCAAAGAAAAGGAAGGAAATCTAGCTGATTGCAAAGCACTTTGCTGCAGTGCTTTCCCAAATCCGGAAACAAGGGCGTTCCTCCTGCCATTCTCTATGTCCAACTGGTTAATTGAATTCTAAATTCAATTCCAAAACCAAGATAATAAAACTGAATTCTGGTCGATTGAATTCAAGAGCAGTGGCTGGCACAGAAACAGTATGGGAACCTTTATGGTCTCAAAGGTGTTAAACCTCACCTTAAAATTCGATACGTCGTAGCCATTGCAGTCCTTGATCACGTTTTGTTTTCCAAAATGATAGTGAGAATACAACCTCTACAAAGAGATTTGTAATCATATTATATTCAAATATTCAAACAATTTATTTGAACTCCTAAAAGATCAATGTAGGCTAATGAAATAATATAAATTAAAAATTGTATAAATCCATCTTAAGCTATGATCTATCTTAACCTATGATCTATTAAGGATAGGGAGGATTTTTTTTAAGTGTAAGTTTATTTTTAAAAGTTATAAATTAGATTCCTTTAGGTGCTTGATACATCAAAATTTAGGAGCTATGTTGTTTTTTTTAAACAAAAAGAAAAAATCTTCTTTTTATTCTATAGAATCAAAGAAAACATTGCTCTAGTGCATCTCATTTACATCACCAGTAAAACCATCTCTCCAATTCTCAATCACCTCGAATCTTCAAATACTTGTAATGAAACAAGGTAGGCCAATATTAGTAGCAAAATATAGCAACCCCCATAAGGGCAATATTTTTTCTCTAGTGTTGGCGCCTTGTCGAGAACTCATCGAAAGTTTATAATTATGAGAAACATTTATTTTTACAAACATCCCTCCACCATACTCACCTTGTTGGGTAGCCTCATCAAAGAATCCAACAACAAATTGCAAAGCAAAAGAACGTTCATAAATTTTCCTAGATTTCTTTTTTTCATTTACGCTTTATACACTTCTTTGTAGATACCTAGAATTCTATTGCAACTAGGAGACACATTTTGAGGATCCATATTCCTAAGATATATGGTGTCATCAATAATTTCTTTTAGAGGATCCATATTCCTAAGATATATGGTGTCATCAATAATTTCTTTCCATATTTTTTTTATAGCAAGAACACTATACAAACAAATGGTAGACTGATTCATAACTTGAATGACAAAGTATGCAACAATTTGGTCTAGACCATCCCCTTCGAAATAAAGTTATCCCAAGACAAGATACAAATTTCTAAACATAGAGAGAAACGACATTTACTTCCATAATCTATTGTATCGACACTTTTTATTTCACTAACATGATTCATATGAGAAATCACATCATAGGTAGTTTTAGTGCTCACCTAACCAATAGAGTGGTTCCAATATCACACCAAATTTTCATATACTTCTTTTAAATTGATACCAACTCTGTAAAGGAACCTCATGTAAGATAGCCATTTTTCTTTCCATTAACTTTAACGTACCAAGTCCTCACCAAGCATCCAATAGGAACCAATATTCCTCATCAAGGTTGTGATTCTAACATATTCCAAAGTAAGAAAGACAAATACAACAAGATATTCAATTATAGAAGTGGAAACTATATATGCATCCTCCCATCCAATGTACAGTTACATCCCCAACATCACATGAATCCCATTACCAACAAACCCATTCTAGAAATTTGATACAACCTGTACAAATTTAGAGGGGTTTGTTATTCACTCGAGAACTGATTTACCTTTAATATAGGTAGTTTTTATCACATCACTCCATAAACATATACCAAATATACCTCGCTATCTAATATTTTCAAATATTAATCAAGAGTGAACTAGTGTATATTTTTAATGTCCCACTTCCCCAAGGATTTTGAAAGAGAAAATTTTCCCATTTAAGCTAATGCATCTTATCGGCTGTACCAATCCTACACCAAAACAAATTGATCATTATTTTCCTCAGCATAATCAATCTAGTAATAGGTACTTTTTCTAGTGAAAAATAGTATATAGGTATCCCCACTGAAATAGAATGAACAAGGGTGAGTGTTCAACATAAAGATAAAAATATGTACTGCCCATTCCCAATTGTTTTCTCAACTTTGTTCACTAGCCACATCTAGTTTTCAATCTTATAATTGTTGGGTTTTCGAAAGTATCCTGGGTATTTTATCTCACCTTCAATAATATCATCCTTGTATGGGAACATGAAAGTAACATGTGAAAAAATATCTTCACTTAATGGGTCATATTTGTGGATGTTGTATTTAGCAATTGGCCACATGGAGAGGATAAGTTGGATGAGTTCCAAAGCCACATAAACAATCAATGTGATAGTATAAAATTCACTTTAGAGAAAGAGGAGGAAAAATGCCTTCCGTTCTTGGATGTACTTATCACAAAGAATCACGATGCCTTTCTATCTCATCAAGTATACAGAAAGATACCTTCGTGCTGACTCACACCATCATCTGTCTAAGAATATTGGAATAATAACCACCTTAGGAACACGTGCATGGAGAGTTTGAAATAGTAATCACATAAAAGGAGAGTTGGAGCACCTTAGAACGTCACTCATGAACAATGGATATAATGGAAAAGAAATCGATAAGGTTTTCCAAAACATAAAAAGGAAAAGAAAAGAAATGAGAGAAATAGACACAACTCTTCCAAGAATCACCCTTCCTTATATCCATGGAAGATAAAAAAAATGGCTAACGTCCGAACCAAAAAAAAACATAAGAGTGGCGTTCACTCCTCCAAACTTGTTAAGAACCATGTTTGACAAAGCCAAAGATCCTACTGATCTGAAAAACCATAAAGCTCTCTATAGAATACCTTGTCCCTTTGGTGAGGCATACATAGGTGAAAATGGAAGATCAATCACAATGAGGTTGAAAGAGCATAGAGCATATCTGCGGTATAAAAGAATGAAAAACTCAGCCATGGCAGAACATTCCCATAACACCAAACACCGCATTTTCCTACAAAACTCAAAATTTTTAGTGACTGTCCGAAATTAATACAAAAGAAAAGTTCGGGAGGCCGTAGAAATAGGAAAATGTGGGAAACAATTTAATCACGATGATGGCTTAAAAGTAAAAGACGGTTAGAACCCCATCATTAAAAAAAATTATTAAGTATTAAAACACTTCAACTTTGAATCTAATACATTAGAATAACCTTACTTAAAACTTTAACCTAAGTTGATGTAGAAAATAAACTTCCAAACTTAGTTTAAAAATACTTGAACCTTTGATATTAAACAAAAACTTTTAAACTATTTCTAAACAAAAAACAATAAAACTTTATTGCTAATATTACATTTGAATAATAACATTGAGATATTAAAGAAAGGCTTTTCAAACAATTTCAACCCAAGAAAAGCTTAAACTTTCTTGCTAATATTGCATATGAATAACAACATTTTAATAATAACATTGCAATTATTAATTTAACAATAATACTTAACTAAAATTTCTAATTTAACGAAAAAAAAATATAATCAAATTTAACGATTTTTTTATAATACATTAATTACGAGAGTAATAAATAACTTTACTTATAACATTTAATAATAAACATAGGATAACTAATAATTAAAAAAACACAACTTAGTAATAACTATAATATTTAATACATAGTAATATTAAATCATATAATATTACAAAATTAATTTTAAATAAAAAAAAAATTGCAATTCGATAATTATAAACTTTAAACTTTTTAAAGAAAATTTCTTAAATAATTTAAAAACTCTAGATAGATCTAATAAACTAAAATGGATTTATAATAAATAATAATGACTTGTTACTTCTCCTGAGATTGAACCTACTTAATAGATTTGAAATTTGTGGAGAATTGAAAAACTCTTATCGCAGATTTTTATTGGTTTTAAATTATTATAATAATTATAAATTATTATGATATGGAAAGCTGGTTACATTAATTTTGTAACGTAATATATTGTGCGCCTCACTCAATGTCTGTAAATGTCATTCTTGAAAAGATAGTCTCTTGAGAACATTTATATGATGTTTATAATATAAATAATATATTGATTTCTTTGTATGACTTCAATATGGTTGAGTGTAGTCGATTGTAGTCTAAACATCGTTGGAGGGTTGTTTAAGGGGAGGATAGGGATGAATCCCTTGTTATGTTTAGACCCTTGAGATAAATAAGATTCATAAATAGAATCAATGATGTTTAACTCATATATGGATGAAAGTATGATTTTATATAAGCTATTAAATATAAGAACTCTTTCATAACAAGAACATTACTTCATTCCACAAAACTAAATGCAACCTCCCTAACAATGTGTAAATTAATATTTAAATAAATAGATAATTAATTAATTAAGACTAAAAAATTAATAATAGAATATTTACAATTACATAAGCAAAAACACATATAGACAAGTATACAGAAAGAAAACACATACAGACAGATACCTCCATGCTGACTCACACCATCATCCATCCCAAAAGATTGGAATAATAAGCATCTTAGAAACAAGTGCATCGAGAGTTTCAGATAGAGATCACATAAAAGGACAGTTGGAGCACCTTAGAACGTCACTCATGAACAATGGATATAATGGAAAAGAAATAGATAAGGTTTTCTAAAACGTAAAAAGGAAAAGAAATGAAATGAGAGAAATAGACACAACTCTTCCAAGAATCACCCTTCCTTATATCCATGGCACTACAAAAAAAATCGCTAACGTCCAAATGAAAAAAAAAAACATAAGAGTGGCGTTTGCTCCTCCAAACTCGTTAAGAATCATGTTTGACAAAGACCAAGATCCTATTGATCTGAAACACCATAAAGTTGTCTATAGAATACCTTGTCCCTGTGGTGAGGCATACATAGGTGGAAATGGAAGATCAATCGCGATGAGGTTGAAAGTGCACAAAGCATATCTACGGTATAAAAGAATAAAAAACTCATCCATAGCAGAACATTCCCATAACACCAAACATTGTATTTTCCTACAAAACTCAAAAGTTTTAGCGACTGTCACAAATTACTAAAAAAGAAAAGTTCAGGACGCCGTAGAAATTGAGAAATGTGGGAAAATTTTTAATCGTGATGATGGCTTAAAACTAAAAGACGCTTGGAACCCCTTCATTAAAAAAACTTATTAAGTATTAAAACACTTCAACTTTAAATCTAATACATTAGAATAAACTTACTTAAAACATTAACATAAGTTGATGTAGAAAATAAACTTCCAAACTTAGTTTAAAAATACTTGAACCGTTGATATTAAACAAAAACTTTTAAACAATTTCTAAACAAAAAACAATAAAACTTTATTGCTAATATTACATTTGTATAATAACATTGGGATATTAAAGAAAAGATTTTTAAGCAATTTCCAACCCAAAATAAACTTAAAACTTTCTTGCTAATATTGCATATGAATAATAACATTGTAATTATTAATTTAACAATAATACTTAAACTAACAACTCAAATTTAACCAAAAAAAACTTTATAGTCAAATTTAACAATTTTTTTTATAATACATTAATTACGAGAGTAAGAAATAACTTTACTTATAACATTTAATAATAAACATAGGATACCTAATAATTAAAAAAACACAAGTTAGTAATAACTATAATATTTAATACATAGTAATATTAAATCATATAATATTACAAAATTAACTTTAAATAATAATAAAAACTTACAATTCGATAATTATAAACTTTAAACTTTTTAAAGAAAATTTCTTAAATAATTTAAAAACTTTAAAAAGATTTAATAAACTAAAAAAATGATTTATAATAAATAATAATGACTTGTTACTTCTCATGAGAATGAACCTACTTAATAGGTTCGAAACTTGTGGAGAATTGAAAAACTCTTACCGCATTACTCGTTTCAAATTATTATAATGATTATAAATTATTATGATATGGAAAGTTGGTTACTTTAATTTTGTAACGTAATATATTGTGTGCCTCACTCAATCTCTGTAAATATCATTCTTGAAAAGATAGACTCTTGAGAACATTTCTATGATGTTTATAATATAAATAGTATATTGATTTTTTTGTATGACTTCAATCTGGTTGGTTGATTGTAGTCGATTGTAGTCTAAACATCGTTGGAGGGTTGTTTAAGGGGAGGATAGGGATTAATCCCTTGTTATTTTTAGATCCCTCTGACAAATAAGATTCATAAGTAAAATCAATGATGTTTAACTCATATATGGATGAAAGTATGATTTTATATAAGTTATTAAATATAAGAACTCTTTCATATAACATTACTTCATTCCACAAAACTAAATGCAACCTCCCTAACAATGTGTAAATTAATATTTAAAGAAAAAGATAATTAATTAATTAAGACTAAAAAATTAATGATAAAATATTTACAAGTACATAAGCAAAAATATTAAGTAAACTGTGTGAACACGTAAATGTTAATAATTAGCATAAAAATGCATCAATAATTAATAACAGTCTCATGCCTATGTAATTCACTACCTATTATAAAAACACAAAGGAAATAAGCAATACCTTTAAATTCCAAAATTTAAAGAGTTGTGGAAAGTAAAGGTTCCATTTTATAATAAACTAAATTAGAATGAACTTTGCATTGCAGACGCAAGTATACAATTGTAGTTAAAATTTTTATTTCATTAATGCTTAAAAGTATATTTAATTCACTTCTTTTAATGTATAAAAATAAGTGCAAATTTATTCAAATTCATATTTTTAAATACAATAAAAATTACAAGTTTTATTAATGAAATAATAGAACCACCATTTGCGACAACAGGGAAGCAAAGAATCCAAGGAGAAAACAACCAGTAAAGCTAATGAAGATGAAGCAAAATCTGTTATGAGAGACTAACTATATTCTCTCTTCTCTGCTCTGTGAAGATGAAGCAAATTCAGTTATGAAATGTTCACTTTCTGAATGTCTTCTTCTTTTTATATTTTACAATTTGCTAAGCCACCTCTATATAAAGGGTGGATTGCTGAAACCATGGCCATATTTTTCAATCTAGGTTATGCTTTGTTTTTGTCAATTTTTGACCTTTGTTTATAGTTTGAAGCCAGATCTTGGGCAAACCCAACTATACTACATATTTGTAATAGTGTTTTATATTTACTGATAATAGAAAATTCTCTTTCTTACTATTAAAAAAAATGAAATAATTTTTCTTTAAAAAGATGAAAATTTCAGCTTTAGATGTTCACTTAAAATGAACTTGGTAATTTTAATTGGTTGCATGAAATGAAAGATCATTAAATGTTGTGCATAACAACTGTACATTAGTTTAAAAAATGAAGCACTCGAAAGACTAAGGACTAAATATTAAAATACGAATTTTGTAAATGTTAGTAAACATAAAATGAAAATAATATTCACAATCTACAATAGACATATTTTATAGTTTGTGAAATGTAAAAAAAACATAAAAACAACAACAAATCTAAATAACAAAAGGGAGGAAAGATGTAGATATGCCCGAATAAGAATTTTTATTAAGAGTTCAATTTGAACAATCATCTAGTACAACAGGTTGCATCTGGTTCAACCACTGAGAACAAGAGTTTTACAAGACCCTATGTATCTCTCAACATTCTAGTTCCACCTAGCTGAAACTGAGACAATGAGACTACTCACTAAAATTGTCCTCATGGTAAATTGCACACATGAATGCGTTAGTCATAATTGATATAAACAAGAAAAAACAAATGCATGCAATAAAAAAAACATACTTATTGTAGAAGGACACTTTTCCTTCCCCCTAATAGATTGACAAGAAAAATAGCCATACTTGCAATCACATCTTGTTAGGATCATGGATAACTAGGTATAAGGAAAAATAATAGTTGTGGAACTTAGCGGTACCCACCTCTTAGCTATAATGTGATTTATCTATTCCACTAGCATGGGTGAGGTTGTAAAGAAGTGTGATAGCAATACAAAGTGTTTCGACTTCCTCGGAAGCTAAAACGTTGCTGCATCTTTTGGCCTTTAGTCTTATCATGTGTGTCTAGAAGAGGGTGAGCTACAAGTAGTGTACACTCATCCCTTATATTTAACTTAAACATTTGGGAATTTGTTGTAGGTGATGTCACTTGAGTTTTAATTTTTGCATAACATCAAGGAGGACATGGCTATTGTGTTGGTTTATTTCATTGTCCATAAGGAGTCCAAAACAATCATAGAAAACCACAACAGACTGAGACTATGCTGGATTCCTCCCAAAATAAATGAATGTCTTGGATATTTTCTTATATTGCAACATGAATTTACTGATGTAGGATCATGCTTCCATAAATATTCTTAAATATGATTGTAATGTAGAATGGGGATTGTTGTGGAGTTAAAACTATTTTTTGAAATCTTATCTAAGGTAGAGAAAGAATGGTAAAAAAACATTGACAACACATGTTCCAATTATTTCCACTTCTCTTTCTATTTTGGAATTGAATTGAGTTACTCCAAACTTTCAGAAGTGAACCGGAAATGATACATCCAAAAAAATTTGAGAAACTGTGTTGCAAGATTCCACGCTTACAAAAACAATTAAAAATATTTCAATATCATTTCCTCTCTCCCCATGATGAAGCTAGGGGAAATATTGGGCTTGATGGGAAACCCAAACCTGTATTTAATATAGTTGTCTAGTTGTGTTGCATATTATGGTTTATGACCACAAAATATACTCGTCACCTTTAAAATGGACATATTTTTGAATTTTTCTACTCAATAATGGTTTATGAGAGAGAAAATTGCCTTCCTCGAAATTATTATCTCCTTGTGGTCTCATGGTCATTTCCACCCTTCGCACAATAAAGTGAGTGGAAATCATGGGTTTGGCGGGGAAATAAAAATTCATACTTAATATGACTATCCGGTGGTGTTGTGTATTGTGTTAAACAACCACAAAATATTCTCATCACTATTAAAATAGACATATGGTTGAATGTTTCTACTGAGGAATGGTCCACAACAAAATAAATTGTCTTCATTAACTTCCATCCCTAATTTCACATGTTGTCTTTGGGTGTCATCGACACACTATAATGATTTTGGTGGATCTTCATTTTCTTTTCGTTTTTCACGGAATTGATGGTATGTTTCTCTCAGCCTTGTAGATGTTGATACCTCTTTCTTGTGGGTATTTGTTATGCAATTGGTGCTTGCAATCTATGTTTCATTTTTTGTTTATTTGATCTACATCAAACAAAAAAATATGCACCTTGACCATTACTTTTCCCTCACTACATTAGTGCCACTAGATGGGAACTATTTGATTTGTCAAGTCGATGTGTAGTTCCTTGCTATGGTGATCGATTTCCTTACTCACACTATGTGGAATTCCTTTTCTACGTTTTCAATAACCATTCTCTCTCTTTAAAAAAAATTAATTGCCATGTGGTACATTGGTGGTCAAATTTATTTTTTATTTCCTCTTCTATTGACCGTTCAGAAAGCATGTGCATTAATTGTTTGATGTAGAGTGAAACAATGTCCTCTATAAGGTTGCAAATTGAGTAGGTTGCATGGCATTCTTCAATTCATATTCATCATTCTTGAAGAACAAAACTCTATGTGCCTAAACGATCCCATATCATGGTGTTGTTGTAATGCCCCTTGATGCATGTTAGCATTAGTTTTATGAGTGTTTTGTTTTGTTGGCCATGTGTATGGGTATGAACCAACGTTTTTATATTTTAATTCTCTATAAGAAGTGGCTACATATTTTTTAATTCACTAAGGTTAAGGGTTTCCACATGCAGCCTAGTGATGGTGTCAATGAGAATTATGTCATATTTCCACCTATGTAGTTAAAAAAAAACAAAATGTTATTTAATATTCTAAATTTGGATTTAATCATATGATTGTTGTTGTAAATTTAAGGAAACGTTAACAAGTGGCTTGTGTGAAAGTAAAATAATTAAGTGGTAAATGCATATTTTTTGACAATATATATATATATATATATATATATATATATATATGAACATAATCTACACAAAATGCACGAGGGAACATATACTATCTTCTTTAATATATGTTGAAAAAATATATATTTTTTATTAATTTTTGAAATTGACCATTGAAAATTTTACTTACATCTTGTACATGAGTGTGCAAGTAAAAAAAATCTACTAGTTGCAAAAACAAAAGAAAAAAACCAAAAATCCCTTTTCAAGAGGGCACATTGATATGGGGCATATGAGTTTTTTTATTTTTTTTGGTTGTGTACTCTTTATGTTGTTGATTTTTATTTGCATTGATTCAATCTTGTGGACATGGTTTTCTAAGTGTAATTTTGAAAAGGAAAAAAATATCATATGAACTCATGAACCCATAAATATATGCCAATCAATAGTTGAATCTTTGATGAATCCATTAGTATGAAGTTTGACACCTAATTAGCATCTCAAGACATAGTTTAGGCCTGGAAAATAGGCCAACAAATTTGCTCATGTAATGAATGCTGACAATTTCTTGAATCTTCCCTTTTTTTTTTTAAATGTCTGCTTCTTTCGATGTAAGCACCTTCCTTGTTGACTTTCATCCTCTATTACATACATTCCCCATTGAAATCCACCCAAAAATGTAGAAAACTATGGAATTATGTAAGTAATGATAAAAAATTGCATGTCGAACAGTTCTCTGTGCACGGGTTCAGACGAATTATGTCTTTTGATACATTAAAGGTGGCCAACACAACGCCACCCTACATTTTCTATAAAACACATATCGCATATGCGATATAATGCACCTCCGATATATCGCATATGATATATTGAATTTCGTCTTTTTAATGAACGGGCAGGTTTTTACATGTTTTCTATAACGTATTCCCGATATATCGCATATGCGATTTAGTGCATATGAGGTATATCGTATATGCAATTTAGTGCTCAATGAAAATGTGCAATTTGCATTTATTTAGATATGATGAGGATGAGGGTCATGAACATTGAGGGTGTCCATGAGCATGATGATGATGAGTATGAGGGTGAGGGTGTCGATGAGGATGAGGGTGAGGGTGTCGATGATGATGAGGGTGTTGATGATGGTGAGGATGAGGCTGATGAACAATGATGATGAGGATGAGGATGATGATGATGACCATGATGATGAGGATGAGGATGAGGGTGATGGTGATGATGAGGATGAGGGATGATGATGATGATGATGATGATGATGAGGAGGAGGATGGTGATGATGATGATGATGATGATGAGGATGGTGATGATGATGAGGATGATGGTGACAATGAAAATGATGGTGAACAATGATGATGATGAGGAGGAGGATGATGACTATGATGATGATGATGAGGATGAGGGTGATGATGATGATGATGATGATGATGATGATGATGATGATGAACATGATGATGATGATGATGATGATGATGAGGGTGATGATGATTATGATGATGATGAGGATGAGGATTATGATGATGATGATGATGATGATGATGATGAGGATGTTGATGATGTTGAGGATGAGGGTGTCGATGAAGACGATGAG
>LPNX010656727.1:112301-189491 GCA_001517045.1 Pseudotsuga menziesii
CATGAGGGTGATGATGATGATGAGGATGAGGGTGATGATGATGATGAGGGGGAGGAGGAGGAGGATGGTGATGATGATGATGATGATGACGAGGATGGTGATGATGATGAGGATTATGGCGATGATAAAGATGGTGGTGAACAATGATGGTGATGATGAGGAGGATGATGATGAGGATTAGGGTGAGGATGATGATGATGATGATGATGATGATGATGATGATGATGATGATGATGAGGATGAGGGTGATGATGATGATGATGATGATGATGAGGATGAGGATTATGATGATGATGATGATGAGGATGTTGATGATGTTGAGGATGAGGCTGTCGATGAAGACGATGAGGATGAGGATGAGGATGATGCTGAGGAGGAGGAGGTTGAGGGTGATGATGAGGATGAGAACGAGGGTGATGATGATGATGATGATGAGGAGGATGGTGATGATGATGATGGTGATGATAAGGATGGTGGTGATGATGATGATGATGATGAGCATGAGGATTATGATGGTGATGATGAGGAGGAGGAGGATGCTGATGATGTTGAGGATGAGGGTGTCGATGAAGACGACGACGATGATGGTGATGAGGATGACGACTATGGCGACTATGATGATGATAGTGAGGATGAGGGTGATGATGATGATGACCATGATGATGATGATGACCATGATGATGACGATGATGACGATGATGATGATGACGATGATGATGATGACCATGATGATGAGGATGAGGATGAGGGTGATGAACGATGATGATGAGGATCGAGGTTGATGATGATGAGGATGAGGGTGATGATGATGATGAGGATGAGGGTGACGATGAAGATGATGATGAGGATGATGGTGATGATGAGGAGGAGGATGAATATCATGATGATGATGATGAGGGTGTTGATGAAGATGATGATGATGGTGAGGGTGATGAACAATGCTGATGAGGGTGATGATGATGATGAGGATGAGGGTGACGATGAAGATGATGATGAGGGTGATGGTGATGATGAGGAGGATGATGAATATGATGATGAGGATGAGGATGAGGGTGTCGATGAAGATGATTATGAGGATGAGGATGAGGGTGATGAATGATGATGATGATGATGATGATGATGATGATGATGATGATGATGATGAGGGTGATGATGATGATGATGATGATGATGATGATGATGACCATGATGATGATGATGAGGATGAGGGTGATGAGGAGGAGGATGATGACTATGATGATGAGGATGAGGATGAGGGTGATGATGAGGAGGAGGAGGATGGTGATGATGATGATGATGATGAGGATGATGACCTTGATGAAGTTGATGCGGATAAGGGTGATGATAATGATGACGAGGAGGAGGATGAGGATGATGGTGATGGTGATGAGGATGAGAATGATGATGATGGTGGTGGTGGTGATGATGATGATGATGACCATGATGATGAGGATGAGGGTGATGATGATGATTAGGTTGATGATGATGATGATGATGACCATGATGAAGCTGATGAGGATGAGGGCGATGATGATGTTGATGATGATGATGATGAGGAGGAATATGAGGGTGATGATGACGATGATGATGATGATGGTGTGGATGAGGGTGATGATGATGATGATAAGGATGAGGGTGATGATGATGATGATGAGGTTTATGAGGATGAGGATGAGGATGAGGATGATGATGGTGATGATGATGATGATGATGAGGATGACCATGATGAAGCTGATGAGGATGAGGGTGATGACGATGATGATGATGATGATGATGAAAATGAGGATGATGATGATGGTGATGAGGATGAGGGTGATGATAATGATGATGATGATGATCACCATGATGATGATCACCATGATGATGACGATTATGATGAGGGTGATGATGATGATGATGAGGATGAGGGTGATGATGATGATGAGGTTGACGATGATGATGATGATGATGAGGATGAGGATGATGACAGTGATATTGTTGATGATGATGATGATGACCATGATGAAGCTAATGAGGATGAGGGTGATGATGACGAGGAGGATGAGGATGATGATGATGATGATGGGGATGAGGGTGATGATGATGATGATGATTATGATGACGATGATGACCATGATGATGCTGATGAGGATGAGGGTGATGATGATGATGATGATGATGATGAGGATGAGGATGAGGATGAGGGTGATGATGATGATGATGATGATGATGATGACGACAACGATGATGACCATGATGATGCTAATGAGGATGACAGTGATGATGATGATGATGAGGATGATGATGATGATGATGATGACCATGATGATGCTAATGAGGATAAGGGTGATGATGATGATGATTATGAGGATGAGGGTGATGATGATGATGAGGATGAGGGTGACGATGAAGCTGATGAGGATGAGGGTGATGATGATGATGATGAAGCTGATGAGCATGATGGTGATGATGATGATGATGAAAAATAATGATGATGATGAGGAGGAGGATGATGACTATGATGATGAGGATGAGGATGAGGATGAGGGTGATTATGATGATGATGAGGATGAGAGTGGTGATGATGATGAGGATGAGGGTGATGAACAACAATGCATTAGGACAAAAACAAATTAGTTAAAATTTACCTATAGCACCATTAGATTTTACCTAGTTCAATTATGCTAGCAACATTAGAGAACTTCCATGAAGTAAGGTATATTGGGAACCCACCACCCATACAACTTCCAAGTATCTATGACATTGTGAATCTAGAAGCCATGGCACATAAATTAGCTTTGAACATAGTTCTATCAAGCACCTTAGTTAAGTGTGATTTTAATTTTAGTCAAGTTTTGAGCACAATAAACCTTTTCAAGAAATTGAGAATATCAAATATGTTTTTGATCTAATTGATGTTACACATGATAAATAATACATAAAATTGTTATTCAACTAGGCATCTAAAGGGACACAAAAGTAGGAAGGAAAATCAATTTATAAAAGTTGCACATGCATTTAAATTAATTACATTCTAAAGACTATCCAAAATGATTTTACATAGTTACCATATGACCTTAAATTTATTCTATAGAATTGCTAATATTTAACATGAGACATACAAGGGTTAGTTTTGGTTAGAAGCTAACAATTGTATTAACATACCCTAATGGTAATACCCTAAGGCTTAGATGTGGAGAACATACGTCTTTAGTTCCCTTAGTGAATTATACATACCAATAACTTTCCATTGTTTTTATCAAACACGGTTTGTAGATGAAAGTTATGACTCCAAAAAAGGAACAGTCTAATTATTCCCTACAAGTTCAAGTGGTACTCATGTCATCACAACATAATTTACACATATGCGTTATAGCATATGGGATATGAATAAGCTATATTGCATATGCATTACATCGCATATGCGTTATAGCTTATTCATATCGCATATGCGTTATATCACATATGCATTATTTTAAAATTTAAATAATTGGTGTGATTAAGGTTTAGCATTAGGTTTGGAAGCATCTTCGGAATATCGAACCTATTGGCTAGGAAAAATCAACCAAGGCTATTGCTTATCTTTTAGAACTCTATCAATATGCTCAGTTTAGATGGCGTGTTTTGATATGACATACACTATTTTTTTATGAAAATGTAGGATATTGTAGAGTACGAAATGGCGATTCCGAATATGTAATTTTTTCCTTCAAAACTATGTTTTATTTATTTATAATTATTTTTCTAAATGACACACATTAGTTTTTGAAAATACATACATCGATTGTTTGTTATATAACTTTTGATTTCCATCACCATTTCCCAAAAAAACTATATGGTGCACTAGACATGATTAAGCTATACGATCTTATATTTAGAAATCAAGGATTTCATTAATTTTTGCCCCTAAAGTGTTGCACCCGCACATAAGGTTTTAATTTCAAGCTTTATTTACTTCAATCATTAATAATAATAATAATAAATAATTCATGAAAAATTCTGAATAAATAGTGTTGCACTAGGCCTATATGTCCTTTATATGCCTGCAAGATTTTATCCCAAATGGACATCATTTACCTCATATATTGCTGCACCCGCACAAACATATATGTTAAGATGTGCTGAAAATTTGAAAACCCACTTTCACGGAAACTAATTTTATAACCATTTACACACATTTTATCTACATAAATGCTATATATTATGAAATCTCATTCAATTACCTATCTTTTCTCCGTTTACTTCATCTTTAAATAAGTTAGGGAAGTACCCCTAATTGTCACCTAAAGTCAGTGTTTCCCATTTATTCCAGTATTATATGGCATCTAAAGTGTCTTTAAAGGAGTCCATGATTGTGCATCATCCCATGACTTGTTCACATTATAGAAACTCCCAATCGGAAAATTGGGGCATGACATCACTCAATTACATTTGAAACACATCCCATAATAAACATCAGGGTATAATACATAAGTGAATACATATTGAAGTTACAATTACATCAACAAGTAGGGGTTGTATGGGTTAGGGGTTATATAAGGTTTAAAAGATATACATCTCTATGAATTGAGACTGAAGAGATAGCTACAATTCCCTATCTTTAGTGTCCATGCAAAAAACTGGGAAATATGCCCATTTTATATTGATGTGATACAAACCATCTACCATTAATAATTCCTTAATAAGGAATGGAGTTTATGTTAATTTTTGAGAAAAATTGAATATCTTTGAAATTTAAAACTTTTATCAATCAATCTATGAGCATATGAGTCTCATAAACAAATAAATCACACAAAGCATTCATCCTCATGAGGGAGGATATACCTTGGGAAAACCCTCAGAATACAGAGGATGAAAAACTTAACAATTCTTTGAGTATAATAGATAGATTTGTAGACAATGGTCTACAACACAATCACATATTTCCATAAAAGAGAGCATCCAACAATACAGAAGAGAGATCAACTAAAACAATTGTCATGAATTTGCCTTATTCTCAATAATAGAAGAAAAACAATAGAGGAAAATATTATATTGTGACTACTACATCTCTAAACTCAAAAGGAAAATCTTATATAGTGAATGCTACATCTCCAAACTCAATAATAATCCAAGATTCTTAAATATAGCTTCCTTTTGAACATGAGCACCATGTAGGTCTTTATATAGAAGGAGGTTTCTATTTTTTCCTTTGGAGCTTGCAAATATGGATTCTGTTTCTCATCATGTGAATGTGAGAATCATAAAATGTGCCCTCTATTTTGAATACTCATGATCCACTATACATTAACGAATGTAAAAAATAAAATACCTTCAATTTTTTTATTCATCTAGATTAGGGATTCCATATGAAAAAAAATATTGTTGGAGGTTTCCTCCCATAAATATGTTGGGTCCTCATGATGTGTTCCTTGAAGCTTCTCACTTTACAAAATCCTATTTATTTTAATATTTTATATTGGAATGGATGCATGTTATTGTCTACTTGTAGCCCATAGCATAGGGTCTTTCCCTAAAATCCAATTTTTGTCAATTTATTAACAACCTTGCATAATATTATTAAGTTTTTTCATTATCATTTGTATTCTTCTAGTATAATATATTTTACATCCATTCGTCTTGACTCATACCTCATAACATATGACCAACCTAATTTATGTGGCACCTATGAATAGAAAATCAGCCCATGTTGAATTGGAAGGACATACGATTCAATACCCAAGTGAGATAAATTTATGTTAATCTTCATAAATCAATTAGTATTCACAATTACAATTCTATAAAGATCATGTTCATCCATAAACATAATGTTCCAATACACCTTGAAGAGAACTACTTTGAATAATTTGAAGTCTAACTAAAATATATCATTTAAATAGCCATAATATATAACCTAAAAAAATTACACATATCCCAACATCAAAGGTTTTTTAATTATCATCTAAATATTTGAATTAAAATTTCTTACCATTGTACAATTACTATTTCACCTACACCAATATGTTCCATATATTAAAAACGGAATATCTTGTCTTACATCTTATTATACCTGCCTCAGCAGGTATATTGTAATCGATCAAATTCAAACCGCGTTGACTTTGGGTATTAGTTGGTGCATATCGGTGCATATTTAAAAGATTAAAATCTCTATTCCAAAGTTTAACTTTGTAACATGAAAAATAGCAATTTTTAAATTTATTAAAATTGTATTTATTTGTGTTGCTATTGGTTAAGCGGGGATGATGTCATCCTCGAAGTTTGCTATCTGGATTTGGGTCGACACCTGGTAACAATGACATCATATGTATCTTTTCACCTACCCGCCTTCTTCTTGTCTTCGGGGGCTCAACGAAATTTCAAATATGCACTGGACTTTGGATCTATCATTCCCCGCTATGATCTGGACCATTGATTACTGGACTTTGCAACCTCCACTTTCATCGTGGTCGTTAATCCCTCATCTAATCTGTGCCATGCATTGTCTGTTCAGAGACATCATTTCGATGGAGATCTCATCAGCTACGATGGCCAAAACAACATGTTCACTGCAGAGAGTATGTTGAGGAAGAAGGATTATCTCGACAGCAAAGAAATAGAATTCACAATCATTCCATTTCTAGGTGCAGATAGTTATGAGATGGAGCTGACGAGAGTTAATGTCCTTGGTGACATTGCCCTCAAATCTTTTCTCACGGGAGGCGTAGCGAAAAACCCCTCGTACTACCGTTGGGCCTTGGAAGTTATCATGAGGGAAGGTCCTAACTCTTCTCGTTCCTGCTACACTTTTAACAACGCCTCCTATTATTGGGATGGTCCCGATCAATCAGAGGGGTTGAAATTGAAAGGCAATGGCGGAATACCGAGAACCAGAGCACACTCTATTGAGGCTCTGAAGGGTTTTGTTCAAATCTTACGTGCTATATATCGCGGCCTCACATTCAATCTGGATAGCACATCCATGGCCTTCCATCGCAGAATAAAATTGAGAGAGTATTTAGAGGGGAGAGGAATTTGTACGTGGACATTTAAACCTTCGCCCACTACTGAGGAAAAGAATCTGCAAAAAATAATCTTGTGAATCATGTCATATCGATTCAACGTATCACCTCCTGCTAGCTTCCTCAATGTTGATCCGCTGTTTCTATCCCCCCTGCTGCAAGCTTTTGGGCATGTCTGCTCATCTGCAATGACACAATCTTCTATGGGCAGGGGAGTAAGCTGAAGCTCGTGGTTTTCAGAATTGTTCTCTACTTCTTTTCTAGTATATGGATCCCCTCTCACCATGACACAAAAAAAGGTTTCATTAACTTCAATAGCCTTATATTTTTTTCGAAAGTAATTAGCTATAGTAATTCCATTAGGTAGTTGGCACGTTGAAGCTGGTTGGTTTGAAATGCCATCAATCTGATATTTCCTGAAAGTTGGTTGGTGCAAGACGTATACATACAAGTCTTTTAACATGTCCCACTTGTATGTAGACGTCTTGCACCAACCAACTTTCAGGAAATATCAGATTGATGGCATTTCAGGCCAACTAGCTTCATCGTGCCAACTACCTGATGGAATTACTGTAGCTAATTACTTTCGAAAAAATTATAAGGCTATTGAAGTTAATGAAACCTTTTTTTGTGTCATGGTGAGAGGGGATCCATATACTGGAAAAGAAGTAGAGAACAATTATGAAAACCACGAGCTTCAGCTTACTCCCCTGCCCATAGAAGATTGTGTCATTGCAGATGAGCAGACATGCCCAGAAGCTTGCAGCAGTGGGGATAGAAACAGCGGATCAAGATTGAGGAAGCTGGAAGGAGGTGATCCATTGAATCAATATGACATGATTCGCAAGAGCTTCACGATTCTTGGCAAATTATGCGGAGATGGACAAGAAAATCATAACCAGTAAGAAGATGAATTTGTCGATGTTTTGTCTTTGGTAATTTTAGGCGAGTGACAGTTATTTGAAATTTCTGTTTCATAGCATTATAGACACTAATAATTTTGAAATACATGTTTTTTATTATTCCTATATAAAAACTAGGAGTCATGTTTATTATTAGCTCTTGCAAGAATACATTAATTTAAAATACATGTTTTTATTTATTCGTAAATAAAAACGAGGAATCTCATAAGAATTCAAGTATCTTGTTATCTTTCACACAGCTCTCATATATTCATAAGAGAAACAAAATGAGTTTGTTTGGATTTTTAGAAAATGCTTATATGCAAAATTAAACTATAGAAACCATAGTCCTATCATTATGAGCATAGTGCTAAATCTATTGTGTCAGATTTAATTCATCTGGAAAAGTTCACAGTTCGGTTCATACATTCTTAAGTAAATAAAATGAAAAGTCTATTTGACAGAGATCAAACATCGCTCATCTGTATAGCTTAAGTGACAGCTGAGCTTAATTTTAAAGATAAGTTCAATTATAACATATTATTCAAATTCTTTAACAGGACATGTAGTTTGATAGAGGCCACGTCTCAGGTGTTTTCTGCACCTGTTCTTCCTGTGATATAAAGGAAGGCGTATGTATATATGTATTAAACCTAATCTACCCCAGTTAGACTTAGCCTCCAGGGCGAGTTTCTCAAAGAAGAACTAAGAGCATGAGTAAACCTGAACTGGTCTAAAGCCCTAAGTCAGTGGTCGCATACCTCTGTTATTTTCCAAGGGAAGTTTAATTATGTGCCGAGCAGAGTTGGTTGTACGCCGAGTCTATAACCACTGAATATTAACGAGCAGAAAATAAGTTGTGGTGGAAGATATCCAATAGTAAGAAAAAAAAAGGCTATTAGATAAAAATTGATTTTAATAACGAAGGTTTAAACAAACTTATAAGAAAGCATGAAATTTTATGGCAGTGGTTATAAACCCTAGCTTACCAGGTTTCATATGACTTTGTTTGTTGCAAAGTAGAAAGCTTTCGTCCCATGGGAATCCTCATTTCCTGCTCGGAGATAACTAGTGCCATTAAAGCTAGAACTATGACCGTCTCTCGCAATGAAAATCCTGCAAAACGAACTCAGCTTTTATGTAAAATTGCACAAAGTTATAGATGTGATAGGCCATGCATGGCCTCTGTTATCTTCAGTACACGTGTTGGGGAAGGAATAAGCAGTGATCCACGTAGCTTACTTGGCAATTGTGGATACGCCACGTTTTCTCTCATTCCATCAATTGATATGGTTATGTGTGATGCATATGAAGTTCAAGCACCCTTTTGATCTTTTTCCCTTTTTGTCCGTAGTTTTTAAGCAAAGCTTGAATGGGGGAATATTCATGTTTTTTTAAAGAGACATCTAATCGCAAATGCAAACATTATAAGAAATTTAATTTCAATATTATAAAATTATTTCTTTTGAATATAAAAAAAAAATACAATTTTAATATTTAAATTGTTTATTTATTATTTATATACATAGGTATATATGAAAAAAAATTTGAGGTATAAATTCGTTTAAATGTATTCTTTATATGAGGTATATATGAGTTTGCTTGTTGAATGAAAACATGTAAGTATAAAGACGGTTAAAAGTTTATTAAAATTAATTACACCATTGATAACCTAAATGTGTTTCATATAATCGTTATAGTAATCATCCAATAGAGCAGATTGTGGCCCATCATATATTGGCACACTTAGTGATACACAAAATGGCAAACATTTAAATATAGTTATTCTATAATATAATATAGTTATTCTTAAGACAAAAAAAATTGAGGTATTTTTCATCAAAAGAATATAATTAAGTTGAAAAGGGAATTTTAGGTACTTTAATCTTCATGTCAAATACTTTTTTGACACAAAATAAACATAACCATATGAAATACTCAATCTAATCATATAAGTTAAGTTAAGGAAGACATGTATGATATGATAGAATATATTCCAACATAAAGTTAATTAAAGTAGAGAAGAGACTAATACATCATTTATAAAAAAAAAAATTAACACTTTATCTTCCAACAAAATAATATAATAAAATTGAAATGGTTATTTTAAGGAGATTAGTAAATCATTTAGATAACAAACCAACACTCTGTTGTGGTATCTTTCACCAAAATAATAGAATAACATAATAATATTATAATTTTCTAAGATTAAATATATTTAAATATTTACTTTACCTAATACAAACATAACTATATAAAATATTTAACAACTATCATAAGTAAATGAATATGTATGTATGATATTATAAAATATATAGATATATGAGAAACATTCTATGTTTTTAAAGAATTATCTTCTTGAAAGTTTCATTGTAATAGTTGGTGCTCACATTGGAATTCAGATTTTTCAAAATCTCCAATTGTTGTTACATTTTTAATATCTATATTGTTAAGTATTTATTAGGCATTCAACATTGTTAATGTTATTAAATATCCATTTCTTACGTAATATTTATTAAACTATTTTTAAGAGCCAAGTACTAGGCATCTATGTTGCTTATCTCAACCATTGGTAGTGACAAAAGCTCTCCTATTCACAAAGACAAGTAAACTCATTTTGGATCTTTAATTTCAAGGACTTAATAACTAATTAATTGATATACACATAGAAATATAAGCAATGACAATTACAAGAAGTAACAAGTAATGCAACAACCTATAAACAACAAGTAATCTCACATAGAAATATAAGTGCCATGGCAACAAGTAATACATTGTTTCAAGTTTGAATGTTTCATAATTTCTTTAACTTTTAGCTTTAAACTATATACAATATCACAATAAAATATTTCTAAGAGGCAGGTATATGCAGCTTTGCTGCTATTTCACTTGTTAAATTTCACTTTACACGTTATCAATCGTTACCCTTCCACTCATTAGTGGAAAGTAATATTGAGACCTTATAAAGTCTCACTCGATATATATAATTAATCATATCCCTTCCATTCCATTCCATTAATATTGAGACCTTATAAAATCTCACACTATATATATAATTAATCATATCCCTTCCATTTACTAATTAATTATATCCTATCCCTTCCAAATGGTCGTCATCCTTAATAAATAGCATGTGAATACTTATTGCAGTCACTCATGCACCGACATTATATCCAGCAGCCCTATGCACTCCATGGAAAATAAAGTCACCCGTTTGAAATTGATAAATTGTTTGGCTCTTCGCTGTCTCGATGGGCTTCATATGTCAGGGTCATTATGGAAGTTGTCTCGTCTCATGTTTATGGTTGGATTGATTGAGACTTTCCTAATCTTACCTGGTGTGAAATTTGAGTCATTTCATGCATGCTATTACAATCCACAAAGTTTAGCTTTTGATAGAAAATAGATAATACCAACCCCAAAGAGGAATGTGGAGGGCGAGCAAAAATAGCGAACCGTAAACAATCACCGTTGAATGGGACTTCAGTTGAATTGGAAGGAATAGAAGGTATAATCTATCATAGCCAAGTGATCTTGAATCGGGGACGATCGCGACCCAAATTTGTTGAACTGCAATTGACAATGGGATTCACATTAACATTACCCTTTGCCCTCTGGCGGCCGCTGTCGCTAGGGCAGGAGTGATCCGAAGGAAAACGATGTTTCAAACACGTCTTTATCGCGCAAGTCTTGCAGACAATTGAATTCACGAACGTTAGCTTTTCTTTGCAGCGTTTAACTAGGCAAGACGGGACCTTCTTCGCCTTATTGGGATTGCAATCGCCCGACTCGGCGTGCTTGCGCAGCGTGACGGAAGCTTCCTCATTGAGAACTCGCAATACAGAAGAGGAACAGGTGGGACAGATGTGAACCACGCGATCGCGAATATTGCCGATAGGACACTGGTGATTGCTGTAAGATCGGTGCTCCGGGCAGAAGAATTTGTTGCATCCATCGCAAAGGAAAGGAAGGAAATCTAGCTGATTGCACAACACTTTACTGCAGTGCTTTCCCAAATCCGGAAACAAGGGCGTTCCTCCCGCCATTCTCTATGTCCAACTGGTTAATTGAATTCAAGATCCGGTCAAAGCCAAAACCAGATAATAAAACTGAATTCTGGTCGATTGAATTCAAGAGCAGTGGCTGGCACAGAAACAGTATGGGAAGCTTTATGGTCTCAAAGGTGTTAAACCTCACCTTAAAATTCGATACGTCGTAGCCATTGCAGTCCTTTATCACGTTTTGGTTTCCAAAATGATAGTGAGAATACAACCTCTACAAAGAGATTTATAATCATATTATATTCAAATATTCAAACAATTTATTTGAACTCCTAAAAGATCCATGTAGGCTAATGAAATAATACAAATTAAAAATGTATAAATCCATCTTAACCTATGGTCTATCTTAACCTATGAGCTATTAAGGACAGGGAGGGATTTTTTTTTTAAGTGTAAGTTTATTTTTGAAAGTTATAAATTAGATCCCTTTAGGTGTTTGGTACATCAAAATTTAGGATCTATGTTGTTTTTTTTAACAAAACTAAAAAATCTTCCTTTTATTCTATAGAATCAAAGATAACATTGCTCTAGTGCATCTCATTTACATCACCAATAAAATCATCTCTCCAATTCTCAATCACCTCTAATCTTCAAATACTTGTAATAAAATAAGGTAGGCCAATATTAGTAGCAAAATATAGCAACTCCCATAACGTCAATAATTTTTCTCTAGTGTTGGTGCCTTGTCGAGAACTCATCCAGAGTTTATAATTATGAGAAACATTTATTTTTAAAAACATCCCTCCACCATACTCACCTTGTTGGGTAGCCTCATCAAAGAATCCAACAACAAACTGCAAAGCAAAAGAAGGTTCATAAATTTTCCTAGATTTCTTTTTTCATTTACGCTTTATACACTTCTTTGTAGATACCTAGAATTCTATTGCAACTCGAAGACACATTTTGAAATTTTTTTTTTAAATGTGGTTGAGTTTCTTGATCTCCAAATTCCCCAACATATGATATGAGCAATACCTTATGATCATGGCACTTCTCCATCCAATTCCAAAAATTTTCTTTTAGAGGATCCATATTCCTAAGATATATGGTGTCATCAATAATTTCTTTTCATATTTTTTTTACAGCAAGAACACTATACAAACAAATGGTGGATTGATTCATAATTTGAATGACAAAGTATGCAACAATTTGGTCTAGACCATCCCCTTCGAAATAAAGTTATCCCAAGACAAGATACACATTTCTAAACATAGATAGAAACGACATTTAATTTTGAGAGGAATGTTCCACTTCCACAATCTATTGTATCGACACTTTTTATTTCACTAACATGATTCATATGAGAAATCACATTATAGGTAGTTTTAGCACTCACCTAACCAATAGAGTGGTTCCAATATCACACCAAATTTTGATATACTTCTTTTAAATTGATACCAACTTTGTAAAGGAACCTCATGTAAGATAGCCATTTTTCTTTCCATTAACTTTAACGTCCCAAGTCCTCACCAAGCATCCAATACGAATCAATATTCCTCATCAAGGTTGGGATTCTAACATATTCCAAAGTAAGAAAAACAAATACAACCAGATATTCAATTATAGAAGTGGAAACTATATATGCATCCTCCCATCCAATGTATAGTTACACCCCAACATCACATGAATCCCATTACCAACCCTCTAGGTTAGCCATCTACTTGACCATGATAATGACTTAACAAACCCATTTTAGAAATTCGATACAACGTGTACAAATTTAGAGGGGTTTGTTATTCACTCGAGAACTGATTTACCTTTAATATACCTAGTTTTTATCACATCACTCCATAAACATATACCAAATATACCTCGCTATCTAATATTTTCAAATATTAATCAAGAGTGAACTAGTGTATATTTTTAATGTCCCACTTCCCATTTAAGCTAATGCATCTTATCACCAATCCTACATCAAAATAAACTGATCATTATTTTCCTCAGCATAATCAATCTAGTAATAGGTACTTTTCTAGTGAAAAATAGTATATAGGTATCCCCACTGAAATAGAATGAACAAGGGTGAGTGTTCAACATAAAGATAAAAATATGTAGTGCCCATTCTCAATTGTTTTCTCAACTTTGTTCACTAGCCACATCTTGTTTGCAATCTTATAATTGTTTTGTTTCTGAAAGTATCTTGGGTATTTTATCTCACATTCAATAATATCATCCTTGTATGGGAACATGAAAGTAGCATGTGAAAAAATATATTCACTTAATGGGTCATATTTGTGGATGATGTATTTAGTAATTGGCCACATGGAGAGGATAAGTTGGATGAGTTCCAAAGCCACACAAACAATCAATGTGATAGTATAAAATTTACTTTAGAGAAAGAGGAGGAAAAATCCCTTTCGTTCTTGGATGTACTTATCACAAAGAATCCTGATGCCTTTCTACCTCATCAAGTATACAAAAAGATACCTTCATGCTGGCTCACACCATCATCTGTCTCAGAAGATTGGAATAATAACCACCTTAGGAACACGCGCATGGAGAGTTTCAGATAGAGGTCACATAAAAGGAGAGTTGGAGCACCTTAGAACATCACTCAGGAACAATGGATTTAATGGAAAAGAAATCGATAAGGTTTTCCAAAACATAAAAAAGAAAAGAAATGAAACGAGAGAAATAGACACAACTCTTCCAAGAATCACCATTCCTTATACCCATGGCACTACAAAAAAAATCGCTAACGTCCGAATAAAAAAAAAACATAAGAGTGGCGTTTGCTCCTTCAAAATCGTTAAGAACCATATTTGACAAAGCCAAAGATCCTACTGATCCGAAAAACCATAAAGTTGTCTATAGAATACCTTGTCCCTGTGGTGAGGCATACATAGGTGAAAATGGAAGATCAATCGTGATCAGGTTGAAAGAGCATAGAGCATATCTACGGTATAAAAGAATAAAAAACTCATCCATAACAGAACATTCCCATAACACCAAACATCGTATTTTCCTACAAAACCCAAACATTTTAGTGATTGTCACAAATTACTACAAAAGAAATGTTTGGGATGGCGTAGAAATTGAGAAATGTGGGAAAATTTTTAATCATGATCATGGCTTAAAAGTAAAAGACGATTAGAACCCCATCGTTAAAAAAACTTATTAAGTATTAAAACACTTCAACTTTAAATCTAATACATTAGAATAACCTTACTTAAAACTTTAACCTAAGTTGATGTAGAAAATAAACTTCCAAACTTAGTTTAAAAATACTTGAACCTTTGATATTAAACAAAAACTTTTAAACAATTTCTAAACAAAAAACAATAAAACGTTATTGCTACTAATACATTTGAATAATAACATTGGGATATTAAAGAAAAGCTTTTCAAACAATTTCAACCCAAAAAAGGCTTAAAACTTTCTTGCTAATATTGCATATGAATAATAACATTGCAATTATTAATTTAATAATAATACTTAAACTAAAAACTCAAATTTAACCCAAAAGAAAAATTTATAATCAAATTTAAGGATTTTTATATAATATATTAATTACCAGCGTAAGAAATAACTTTATTGATAACATTTAATAATAAACATAGGATAACTAATAATTAAAAAAAACACAACTTAGTAATAACTATAATATTTAATACATAGTAATATTAAATCATAAAATATTACAAAATTAACTTGAAATAAAAAAACTTACAATTCGATAATTAAACTTTTTAAAGAAAATTTCTTAAATAATTTAAAAACTCTAAAGAGATTTAATAAACTAAAAAATTGATTTATAATAAATAATAATGACTTGGTACTTCTCCTGAGAATGAACTTACTTAATAGGTTTGAAACTGGTGGAGAATTGAAAAACTCTTACCGCAGATTTCTTATTGGTTTTAAATTATTATAATAATTAAAAATTATTATGATATGGAAAGCTGGTTACATTAATTTTGTAACGTAATATATTGTGCGCCTCACTCAATGTCTGTAAATATCATTCTTGAAAAGATAGACTCCTCAGAACATTTCTATGATGTTTATAATATAAATAATATATTGGTTTTTTTTATGACTTCAATATGGTTGATTGTAGTCGATTGTAGTCTAAACATCGTTGGAGGGTTGTTTAAGGGGAGGATAGGGATGAATCCCTTGTTATGTTTAAATCCTTGAGATAAATAAGATTCATAAGTAGAATCAATGATGTTTAACTCATATATGGATCAAAGTATGATTTTATATAAGTTATTAAATATAAGAACTCTTTCATAACAAGAACATTACTTCATTCCACAAAACTAAATGCAACCTCCCTAACAATGTGTAAATTAGTATTTAAAGAAAAAGATAATTAATTAATTAAGACTAAAAAATTAATGATAAAATATTTACAAGTACATAAGCAAAAACACATATAGACAAGTATACAAAAAGAAAACACATACAGACAGATACCTTCATGCTGACTCACACCATCAACCATCCCAGAAGATTGGAATAATAAACACCTTAGGAACACGCGCATGGAGCGTTTCAGATAGAGATCACATAGAAGGAGAGTTGGAGAACCTTAGAACGTCACTCATGAACAATGGATATAATGGAAAAGAAATAGATAAGGTTTTCCAAAACGTAAAAAGGAAAAGAAACGAAACGAGAGAAATAGACACAACTCTTCCAAGAATCACCCTTCCTTATATCCATCGCACTACAAAAAAAATCGCCAACGTCTAAATGAAAAAAAAACATAAGATTGGCGTTTGCTCCTCCAAACTCGTTAAGAACCATGCTTGACAAAGCCAAAGATCCTATTGATTTGAAACACCATAAAGCTGTCTATAGAATACCTTGTCCCTGTGGTGAGGCATACATAGGTGAAAATGGAAGATCAATCGTGATCAGGTTGAAAGAGCATAGAGCATATCTACGGTATAAAAGAATAAAAAACTCATCCATAACAAAACATTCCCATAACACCAAACATCGTATTTTCCTACAAAACCCAAACATTTTAGTGATTGTCACAAATTACTACAAAAGAAAAGTTTGGGATGCCGTAGAAATTGAGAAATGTGAGAAAAATTTTAATCATGATCATGGCTTAAAACTAAAAGATGCTTAGAACCTCATCATTAAAAAAACTTATTAAGTATTGAAACACTTCAACTTTAACCTAAGTTGATGTAGAAAATAAACTTCTAAACTTAGTTTAAAAATACTTGAACCTTTGATATTAAACAAAAACTTTTAAACAATTTAAAAAAAAAAAACAATAAAACTTTATTGCTAATATTACATTTGTATAATAACATTAAGATATTAAAGAAAAGCTTTTTAAACAATTTCAACCTAAAAAAACTTAAAACTTTCTTGCTAATATTACATATGAATAATAACATTGCAATTATTATTTTAACAATAATACTTAAACTAAAAACTCAAATTTAACAAAAAAAAATTATAGTCAAATTTAACAATTTTTTTATAATACATTAATTACGAGTACGAAATAACTTTACTTACAACATTTAATAATAAACATAGGATACCTAATAATTGAAAAAACACAACTTAGTAATAACTATAATATTTAATAGATAGTAATATTAAATCATATAATATTACAAAATTAACTTTAAATAATAAAAAAAACTTACAATTCGATAATTATAAACTTTAAAAATTTTAAAGAATTTTTTTAAAATAATTTAAAAACTCTAAACAGATCTAATAAACTTAAAAGTTGATTTATAATAAATAATAATGACTTGTTACTTCTTGTGAGAATGAACCTACTTAATAGGTTCGAAACTTGTGGAGAATTGAAAAACTCTTACCGTAGATTTTTTATTGGTTTCAAATTATTATAATAATTATAAATTATTATGATCTGAAAAGTTGGTTACTTTAATTTTGTAACGTAATATATTGTGCACCTCACTCAATGTCTGTAAATATCATTCTCTAAACAGATCAAATAAACTTAAAAATTGATTTATAATAAATACTAATGACTTGTTACTTCTCGTGAGAATGAACCTACTTAATAGGTTCGAAACTTGTGGAGAATTGAAAAACTCTTACCACGGATTTTTTATTGGTTTCAAATTATTATAATAATTATAAATTATTATGATATGGAAAATTGGTTACTTTAATTTTGTAACGTAATATATTGTGCACCTCACTCAATGTCTGTAAATATCATTCTTGAAAAGATAGACTCTTGAGAACATTTCTATGATGTTTATAATATAAATAGTATATTAATTTTTTCGTATGACTTCAATATCATTGGTTGATTGTAGTCTATTGTAGTCTAAACATCGTTGGAGAGTTGTTTAAGGGGAGGATAGGGATTAATCCTTTGTTATGTTTAGATCCCTCACACAAATAAGATTCATAAGTAGAATCAATGATATTTAACTCATATATGGATGAAAGTATGATTTTATATAAGTTATTAAATATAAGGACTCTTTCATATAACATTACCTCATTCCACAAAACTAAATGCAACCTAAATGTGTAAGAGATAATTAATTAATTAAAACTAAAAAATTAAGCAAAAATATTAAGTAAACTATGTGAACACGTAAATGTTAATAATTAACATAAAAAAGCATCAATAATCAATAAGAGTCTCATGCCTATGTAATTAACTAACTATTATAAAAGCAGAAATTAGCATGGAAAGTAAATTCCAAAATTTAAAGAGTTGTGGAAAGTAAAGGTTCCATTTTATAATGAACTAAATTAGCATGAACTTTGCATTGCACACGCAAGTATAAAATTGTAGTGAAATTTTTTATTTCATTAATGCTTAAGTAAATTTAATTCACTTCTTTTAATGTATAAAAATAAGTGCAAATTTATTCAAATTCATATTTTTAAATACAATAAAAATTATAAGTTTTATTAATGAAATAATATAACCACCATTTGCGACAATAGGGAAGCAAAGGCATGGATTAGGAATCCATGGAGAAAAGCTAATGAAGATGAAGATGAAGCAAAATCTGTTATGAGAGATTAACTATGTTCTCTCTTCTCCACTCTATGAAGATGAAACAAAGTCTATTATGAGATATTCACTCTCTAAATGTCTTCTTCTTTTTATATTTTACAATTTGCTAAGCCACCTCTATATAAAGGGTGGATTGCTGAAACCATGGCCATATTTTTCAATCTAGGTTATGCTTTGTTTTTGTCATTTTTTGACCTTTGTTTATAGTTTGAAGCCATATCTTGGGCAAACCCAACTATACTACATATTTGTAATATTGTTTTATATTTACTAATAATAGAAAATTCTCTTTCTTACTATTAAAAAAAATGAAATAATTTTTCTTTATAAAGATGAAAATTTAAGCTTTAGATGTTCACTAAAAATGAACTTGGTAATTCTAATTGGTTGCATGAAATGAAAGATCATTAAATGTTGTGCATAACAACTACATTAGTTTAAAAAATGAAGCTCTCAAAAGACTAAGGACTAAATATTAAAATACGAATTTTGTAAATGTTAGTAAACATAAAATGAAAATAATATTCACAATCTACAATATACTGATATTTTATTGTTTGTGAAATGTAAAAAAAACATAAAAACAACAACAAATCTAAATAACAAAAGGAAGGAAAGATGCAGATATGCCTGAATAAGATTTTTTATTAAGAGTTCAATTTGAATAGTCATCTAGTACAACAGGTTGCATTTGGTTTAACCGTTGAGAACAAGAGTTTTACAAGACGCTATGTATCTCTCAACATTCCAGTTTCACCTAGCTGAAACCAAGAGAATGAGGCTACTCACTAAAATTGTCCTCATGGTAACTTGCACACATGAATGTGTTAGTCGTAATTGATATAAACATGTAAAAACAAAGGCATGCAATAAAAAAACATACTTATTGTAGAAGGACACTTTTCCTCCCCTCCCCTAGTAGATTGACCAGAAAAATAGTCATACTTGCAATCACATCTTGTTAGGATCATGGATAACTAGGTATAAGGAAAAATAATAGTTGTGGAACTTAGTGGTACCCACCTCTAACCTATAATGTGATTTATCTGTTCCAGTAGCATGGGTGAGGTTGTAAAGGAAGTGTGATAGCAATACAAAGTGTTTTGACTTCCTTAGAAGCTAAAAAGTTGTAGCATCTTTTGGCCTTTAGTCTTATCATCTGTGTCTAGAAGAGGGTGAGCTGCAAGCAGTGTACACTCATCCCTTGTATTTAACTTAAACATTTGGGAATTTGTTGTAGGTGATGTCACTTGAGTTTTCATTTTTGCATAACATCAAAGAGGACATGGCTATTGTGTTGGTTTATTTCATTATCCATAAGGAGTCCAAAAAAATCATAGAAAACCACAACAGACTGAGACTATGAGGAATTCCTCCCAAAATAAATGAATGTCTTGGATATTTTCTTATAATGCAACATGAATTTCCTCATGTAGGATCATGCTTCCATACATATTCTTAAATATGATTGTAATGTAGAATGGGGATTGTTGTGGAGTTAAAACTATTTTTTGAAATCTTATCTAAGGTAGATAAAGAATGGTAAAAAAACATTGACAACACATGTTCCAATTATTTCCATTTCTCTTTATATTTTGGAATTGAATTGAGTTACTCCAAACTTTCAGAAGTGAACTAGAAATGATACATCCAAAAAAATTTGAGAATCTGTGTTGCAAGATTCCACGCTTACAGAAACAATTAAAAATATTTCAATATCATTTCCTCTCTCCCCATGATGAAGCTGGGGGAAATATTGGGCTTGATGGGGAAACCCAAACCCGTATTTGATATAGTTGTCTAGTTATGTTGCATATTATGGTTTATGACCACAAAATATACTCGTCACCTTTAAAATGGACATATTTTTGAATTTTTCTACTCAATAATGGTTTATGAGAGATAAAATTGCCTTTCTCAAAATTATGATCTCCTTGTGGTCTCATGGTCATTTCCACCCTTCGCACAATAAAGTGAGTGGAAATCATGGGTTTGGTGGGGAAATAAAAATTCATACTTCTATCTGGTGGTGTTGTGTATTGTGTTCAACAACCACAAAATATTCTCATCAATATTAAAATGGACATATGGTTGAATGTTTCTACTAAGGAATGGTCCACAACAAAATAAATTGTCTTCATTAACTTCCATCCCTAATTTCACATGTTATCTTTGGGTGTCATCGACACGCTATAATGATTTTGGTGGATCTTCATTTTCTTTTCCTTTTTCACATAATTGATCGTATGTTTCTCTCAGCCCTGTAGATGTTGATACCTCTTTCTTGTGGGTATTTGTTATGTAATTGGTGCTTGCATTCTATGTTTAATTTTTTTATTATTTTATCTACATCAACCAAAAAAATATGCACTTTGACCATTACTTTTCCCTCACTACATTGGTGCCACTAGATGGGAACTATTTGATTTGTCAAGTCAATGTGTAGTTCCTTGCTATGGTGATTGATTTCCTTACTCGCACTATGTGGAATTCCTTTTCTACGTTTTCAATAACCATTCTCTCCCTTTAAAAAAAAATAATTACCATGCGCTACATTGGTGGTCAAATTTATTTTTTATTTCCTCTTCTATTGACCGTTCACAAAGCATGTGCATTAATTGTTTGATGTAGAGTGAAACAATGTCCTCTATGAGGTTGCAAACTGAGTAGGTTGCATGGAAGTCTTCAATTCATATTCATCATTCTTGAAGAACAAAACTCTATGTGCCTAAACGATCCCATATCATGGTCTTGTTGTAACACCACTTGATGCATGTTAGCATTTGTTTTATGATTTTTTTGTTTTGTTGGCCATGTGTATGGGCATGAACCAACGTTTTTATATTTTAATTCTCTATAAGAAGTGGCTACACATATTTTAATTCACTAAGGTTAAGGGTTTCCAAATGCACCCTAGCGATGGTGTCAATGAGAATTATGCCATATTTCCACCTATGTAGTTAAAAAAAATCAAAATATTATTTAATATTCCAAAATTTGGATTTAATCATATGATTGTTGTTGTCAATTTAAGGAAAAGTTAACAAATGGCTTGTGTGAAAGTGAAATAATTAAGTGGTAAATGCATATTTTTTGACAATATATATATATATGAACATAATCTACACAAAATACATGAGGGAACATATACTATCTTCTTTAATATATGTTGAAAAAATATATATTTTATTAATTTTCGAAATTGACCATTGAAAATTTTAGTTACTTCTTGTACATGTGTGTGCAAGTAAAAAAAATTCTACTAGTTGCAAAAACAAAAAAATAAATAAAAAATCCCTTTTCAAGAGGGCACATTGATATGGGGCATATGAGTTTTTTGAATTTTTTTGGTTGTGTACTCTTTATGTTGTTGATTTTTATTTGCATTGATTCGATCTTGTGGACATGGTTTTCTAAGTGTAATTTTGAAAAGAAAACAAATATCATATGAACTCATAAACCCATAAATATATGCCAATGGATAGTTGAATCTTTAATGAATCCATCAATATGAAGTTTGACACCTAATTAGCATCTCAAGACATAGTTTAGGCCTGGAAAAGAGGCCAACAAATTAAATTTGTTGAAAAGGGGGATTAAATCTTGTTTTAAAGCCCTCAATCGAGCTATTAGCTCGATTTAATGTTTTAAATCGCTCTATTGAGGTTTTGCACACATTTTTTAAATTTCTTGATTGAGGGTTTTTTATTGATTAACCAAAAATATTGATCGAGCTAATAGCTTGAGCTTGATTGGACTATTTAATTATAAAAACGTTTAAATTTAATATGTAAAAAATAATATCAACTCAAATAGCTCAATTGAACTATTTGAATTGATATTATTTTCTCCTTATGCAATTTAAACATTTTTAATTATTCTTATTGTTTTATTTTGTTCAAAGATTAAATAATAATACATGATTTTAAAAACCATAACTATTTGAAATCATGTTGAATCTTTGTTTAACATGATTTAGTTTCCATGGTTTTTGTAACTCGTGGAAAATTTTCCCATCGTATGACATCACATGAAATACTATGAGAAAATTTACCATGGATTACCAAAGATTTGAAATATGGTTTTTAAATATTGTGTATTATTAATATGATAATGATGTAGGGGCATTAATGCCTAAGGAAAATATTCGAGGGCATTTGACGAAAGATTCTTGGAGGATAGTTTATGACCTCCAACATAATGGTTAGGAAATTCCAAAGGAAGAAGAAACTAAGTAGTCACATGGATTCTGACCAGAAATGGTCGATGACCAATGACAAGGTACTTGAAATGGTAGATGGGACCTACTGACTAAAACATAATAAAACTTGGTGTAAAACTAATTGCAACCAATGAGAGGGATAGGTAGTCATTAAATCCAGGATGCCAAGAAATGAAGCCAGTGAGGTAGTTGGAGTAGTTGCAAATCAATTCTAGTGTTTGTTGCAGAATGATAGGTGGAAAACCTACCGTTGTGAACAATAGGGTGTATTTATTGCATCCATGGCAGTGCCTAGAATTATGTGAACTTATAGACGGGTAGCTAAGGACTTTGCATCAAGGAACAACTATAAATACCATTGCATATTCAGAAATAGGGAACTTTTGGGGATTTTTGGGATCTAGATGCTGAGAATAGTTCTATGTGTAGAACTGAGTGTGTTGTAAGTGTTAAGGATATAGTTTTCCCTCTCGCATGTGTATGAAGGTTATATTTTTCAATGTTCATATCGACCGCTCGTCATGATACTCATGTTGTAATTCATCTTGTATAGGGTTTGTTTCTAAATTTAATTAAAATTGTAATTCTTGGAAGAATTGTCATAGTGTTGAGTGTGTTGGTGCGTTCATTATGTACACTAATCAAGAGCCGATCCATCCAAGTCGAAATTTGCACCAGATGGTATTAGAGTGAGAAAGATATCTTTTTTGAAGGTCCAGTTTCGATTGGACATGAAGAAAAACTCCAATTGTTGTTAGGTATAGTTGTGGAAGCATGATTGCGTCATTAGAGTAAAGAAATGGCTTAGAGAGGTTTCAATTTTCATGGTAGAAGGAAATACGGAGGTGCACGAGTCACTATTGACCATGAAACCTTCAAATAATGCATCCATATTATGAGAACACTAAAAAATGGGCTAGAGAGAATGAAAGAGGCGCAACGACAATGGTATTCTATAGAAACCCTAAACCATATTGATGATTAGGTTGAAGACATATAGGATCCAGAGGAAGAAGAGCTATATGATCCATAGGATTGATTGTTGAAGGCCCTATCGAAGTTGATAGGTAAGGCTAAGATGGATGTGCCTACCGACTCACGAATTCTAAACCTAGAGGAGTTGATAGACAGAGTAATAAAGATGGAAAAATACTTCGACATGGAGCATAATTGAAGACCCCAAAAGAGTAGAGTCTACTTTCCTAAAGTTAAAAGGTAATGCCTCGTTATGGAGAGATTATGTAGATGTGTACCGAGTAAAGAAGGTAAAAGAGAAGATAAAGGATTGGGATAGGATGGTCTCCAAGTTAAAGGACAACTTCCTTCCCACTAGCTACATGATATATCTATTGAAGAAGTTACAAAACTTGAGACAGAAGGAGTCAACCATGAAATAATTCACAAAGGAATTCTATCGGCTATTGATCAGTTCAGGACATACCTATGATGAAGAGGAGGTAGTCTCTATATTGAATGGGATGAAGTATTACATAGGATGAGTTAATCTTGTCGAAATTTGGGATTGTCAGAGAAGTCTATCAGCTAGCTCTAAAGGAAGAAGAAAACATATCAAGAAAGGATTCAACAAGTAGGGGGGATGTTGAATTCTTGAAGTAAGAAATATTTTGACACTAGAGGGAAAACCAATGAGGAGAGGAAGGAATAAATTTGAGTTGATCGATGAGAAGAAATCACAGCCATAGACAATAATCCTAAATACCAATGAAGAGGTGAAACCTTTAGGGGTCGAGGTGGTAGTCGTTGTGGATATATTGGAGGATGGCATGCATATGATTCTAATGTTGTCTACTATAGGTGTTGGGATCTAGGACATAAGACATACTAGTCTCTATAAAATATGTATACCACAGGGAGGGAGGAAACTATAATTCAAAGTAAATATGAAGTTGGTTCGACTATGAAGGAGAACTCATGAGAGGTTGCATCGGAGAAATTTTTTAACTTCACTGTCCAATAAACACTGTTCCATTCTACAGCACAGGAGGAGAAAGAAGGAACAAAGGAATTCCATCTTTCTAACAAAGGTGAATATTAAGGATATATTCTATATGACCATCATCAATGGAGGTATAACACAAAATCTAGTCTCGATGGAAGTGGTCAACAAGTTGGGGTTGAAATTTTGACCACAACCGAATGCGTATAAGGTGTCAACGTTGTAGAAAGTTCATCATTTCATAGTGATATAGAATTCCTAATCAATTTCAATATTGGAGGGTTGTACGGCAATGTGATGTGTCATGATTCCAATGGATTCATATCACCTATTGTTGGGTCAATCATGGAATTATGCCTGAAACATTATATATGATAGTTGTCGGAAAAAGGTTACAGTTAAGAAGGATGGAATAATAGTTCAATAGATTCCAATAGATGATGAGTTGAATAACCAAGAAAGGGAAATTGGATATTGGGAAAAGTGAGTGTTGATGTGTTCGATAATGTAATTCTCGAAGGAGGAAAAGAAGAAACAATGTTTCTTCGTAATTAGTCTAAGTGTTGAGAGGCAGCGTAAAGATGTCTCGATGGATTTTGGAGAAGTGTTGTCAGAAATTAATGGCATAATGGTCGATGAGGTGCCAACTTGATTGTTGTTGAAAACTAGCATATCATCTTAGATCTGCTTGATTCTAGGGTCAAGTATATTGAACAAGGCACTACAAAAAATGATGCCAACAAAAAATGCCATGTTGAACTAACAAGTCCATGATTTGTTAGATAAGTGGTATATCAAAGAAAGTTTGAGTCCATATGTTGTTCCATCCATAATAGAATTCAAGCAAGGAGGAGGATAGAGGATGTGTACCAACTCGAGGGATACCAATCGAATTATGATCGAGTGTAGATTTCTATTTCCCAAAATTGACAAATTGATTGACTGCTGGAGTGGAGCAACGTACTTCACCAAGATTGCCTTAAATATTGTGTACCACTAGACCGAGATAAGGTAAGGTGACGAATGGAAGACAACCTTCAAGACGAAGGAAGGGCTTAATGAGTGGCTAGTTATGTCATTTGGGATGATCAATGTTCACAACACATTCATGAGGATGATGAACAAAGTATGAAACCATTTGTGGGGAAGTTTTTCTTTGTATATATCGATCACATATTGATTTTTAGTAAGACCAGAAAATAAAAGTTGTCACATCTTTGATAAGTTTTGCAAAGAATAAGTCAAAAGAATCTGATGATAAACCTGCAAAATTTCTCCTTCGTGTAGAAGTAATTTATTTATATGAGATTTTTGATTTCTAGACAAGGGTTGAGGATGGAATCTAAGAAGGTAAGAGTAATTCTAGAGTGTCCTGAGTCGATGAATGCTACAAAAGTGAGGAGATTTTCTAGACTTTCTAACTTTTACTGCAAGTTCATCATAGATTTCAGTCGAGTGTGTGTACCATGAATGGCGTGCATGAAAAAGAGAGAGTTCAAGTGGATGAAATCATCCTGAATATATTTTGAAAAGATTAAGAAGAATGTGATGGAGAGCCTAGTTTTTTCTCTTCCATACTTTGAAAAGTTACTTCAATTCAATTGTGATGCGAGTGTGATAGGAATTGAGGTTGGGTTGAGCCAAGAAGGTCGATTGATTGCACTTTTTAGTGAAAAGTTGGACAAATCCAAGAAAAAGTATTTGATATATGACCAATAATTTTATGATCGGCTCAAATCCATTCTCTAAGTCCAACTGGTTAATTGAATTCAAGATCGGGGCAAAGCCAAAACCAAGCTAATAAAACTGAATTATGGTCGATTGAATTCAAGAGAAGTTGCTGGCACAAAATCAGTATGGGAAGCTTTATGGTCTGAAAGGATTTATACCTCACCTTAAAATTCGATACGTTGTAGATGTAGCAGTCCTTGATCACATTTTGGTTTCCAAAATGATAGTGAGAATACAACATCTACAAAGAGATTTATAATCATATTATATTGAAATATTAAAACAATTTATTTGCACTCCTCAAACCAATAAATAAATAAAATAATCCATGTAGGCTAATGAAATAATATAAATTAAAAATGTATAAATCCATCTTAACCTATGATCTATTAAGGATAGGGAGGGATCTAATTTTTTTTGAAGTGTAAATTTATATTTGAAAGTGATAAATTAGATCTGTCTAGGTGCTTGATACATATGAATTTAACATGGATCTATATTGGTTTTTTTTAACAAAAAGAAAAAAATGCTTCTTTTTATTCTATAGAATCAAAGAAAATATTGCTCTACTACATCTCATTTACATCACCAATAAAATCATCTTTCCAATTCTCAATCACCTCGAATCTTCAAATACTTGTAATGAAACAAGGTAGGCCAATATTAGTAGCAAAATATAGTAATCCCCATAAGGTCAATAATTTTTCCCTAGTGTTGATCCCTTATCTAGAACTCATCCAGAGTTTATAATTGTGAGAAAATTTTATTTTTAAAAACATCCCTCCACCACACTCACCTTGTTGGGTAACCTCATCATAGAATCCAACAACAAACTGCAAAGCAAAAGAAGGCTCAGAAATTTGCCTAGATTTGTTTTTTCATTTACCCTTTATACACTTCTTTGTAGACACCTATAATTCTATTAGAACTGAAACACACATTTTGATTTTTGTTCTAAAAAATGTGGTTGTGTTTCTTGATATCCAAATTCCCCAACATATGAATATAGGAAATACCTTATGATCGTGGTGCGTCTCCACCCAATTCCAAAACTTTTATTCAATCGTAGAGGATCCATAATCCTAGGATATATGGAGTCATCAATAATTTATTTCCATATTTTTTTACAGCAAGAACAATATACAAACAAATGGTAGAATCATTCACAATTTGAATGATAGAGTATGCAACAATTTGGTCTACACCATCCCCTTCGAAATAAATTTATCCCACGTCAAGATACAAATTTCTAAACATAGCTAGCAATGGCATTTAAGTGTAAGAGGAATTTTCCACTTCCACAATCTATTGTAGTGACATTTATCATTTCACTAACATGATTCATATGATAAATTGCATCATAGGTAGTTTTAGCACTCACCTAACCAATAGAGTGGCTCCATTATCACACCAAATTTTCATATACTTCTTTGAATTTGATACCAACTGTCTAAAGGAACCTTTTGTAAGATAGCCATTTTGCTTCCCATTAACGTTAATGTCCCAGTTCGTCACCAAGCATCCAATAGGAACCAATATTCCTCATCAAGGTTTGGATTCTAACATCTTCCAAAGTAAAAAATCCAAATATAGCAAGATATTCAATTATATAAGTGGAAACTATATATGCATCCTCCCATCCAATGTACAGATCCACCCCAAACATCACCTGAATCCCATTACCCACCCTCCATGTTAGCCATCTACTTGACCATGGGGATGACTTAAAAAACCCATTCTATAAATTCGATACTACCTATACAAATTTAGAGGGGTTTGTTATCCACTGGAGAACTGATTTACCTTTAATAGACTTAGTGTTTATCACATCACTCCATAAATATATACCAAATATACCTCGCTATCTAATATTTTTAAACATTAATCAAGAGTGAATAGTGTATATTTTTAATGTCCCACTGCCACCAAGGATTTTCGAAGAGAAAATTTTCCCATTTAAGCTAATGCATATTATCACCTATACCAATCCTACACCAAAACAAACTGATCATTTTTTTCATCAGCAAATTCAATCTAGTAATATGTACTTTTTCTAGTGAAAACTAGTATATAGGTATCCCCACTGAAATAGAATGAACAAGGGTGAGTGTTCCACACAAAGATAATAATATGTAGCGCATGTTCCCAATTATTTTCTCAACTTTGTTCACTATCCAAATCCAATTTGCAATCTTATAATTGTTGGGTTTCATAAAGTATCCTAGGTATTTCATCTCGCATTCAATAATATCATCCTTATATGGGAACATGAAAGTAACATGCAAAAAAAAATCGTCACTTAATGGCTCAGATTTTTGGATGATGTATTCACCAACTGACCACATGGAGAGGATAAGTTGGATGAGTTCCAACACCACATAAACAATCAATGTGATAGTATAAAACTCACTTTAGGGAAACAGGAGGGAAACTCCCTTCCATTGTTGGATGTACCTATCACAAAGAATCCTAATGGATTTCTATCTCACAAAGTATACAGAAAGAAAACACATACAGACAGATACCTTCATGCGGGATCACACCATAATCCGTCTCTTAAGATTGGAATAATAAACACCTTAGCAACACGTGCTTAGAGAGTTTCAGATATAGATCACATAAAAGGAGAGTTGGAGCACCTTAGAACGTCACTCATGAAAAATGGATATAATGGAAAAGAAATTGATAAGGTTTTCCAAAATGTAAAAAGGAAAAGAAACAAAACCAGAGAAAAATACACAACTCTTCCAAGGATCACCCTTCCTTATATCCATGATACAACAAACAAAATCACTAATTTCCTAAGGAATAAAAACATAAGAGTGGCATTTGATCCTCCAAACTCATAAAGAAGCATGCTTGACAAATCCAAAGATTCTATTGATCCAAAACACCATAAAGGTGTCTATAAAATACCTTGCTCTTGTGGTGAGGCCTACATAGGTGAAACTAGAAGATTAATCACAAGCAGGTTGAAAAAGCACAGTGCAGATATATGATATGAAATAATAAAAAACTCAATCACATCAGAACATTCCCATAACACCAAACATCACATTTTCCTAGAAAACACAAAAGTTTTAGCGACTGTCCCAAATTACTACAAAAAAAAGTTTGGGAGGCCATAGAAATTGAGAAATGCAGAAAAAATTCAATCGTGGTGATGGCTTAAAACTAAAAGACGCTTGGAAACCTATCATTAAGAAACTTCCAAACTTTGTTTATTGATTTACATAATAAACTTCCAAACTTTGTTAAAAATACTTGAACATTTAGTATTAAATAAAAACTTTTAAACAGTTTCAAAAAAAAAACAAATTAAACTTTATTGTTAATGTTACATTTGAATAATAACATTGGGATATTAAATGAAAAATTTTAAACCATTTAAAAAAAAACCTTAATACTTTATTACTACTATTACATATATATGAATAATAACATTGCAATTATTACTTTAACAATAATACTTAAACTAAAATCTCAAATTTCACAAAAAAAAAATTATAATATATTAATTACAAGAGTAGTAAATAACTTTACTTATAACATTTAATTATAACGGTTACCACCTAAGTTGTACTTAGTGGTTTTTTATCAAGTGAGCCTGGTGAACCGGGTAAAGATTTTTTGTTCGGACTTCAGAAGACCTTCTGAAGTGCTTCTCGGAGGTGCTTGTTGTACCATATCACATGTTCATACCCCATCAGGGAATCACAATATATGTTCTAGAATGATAGTGTCTATAAAATACTCGGTCTCTTATACTTTATTTGTCAATCTGATCAGCCCAGGGTGTTTTTTTCCCTTGGTTATTATTGGTTGTTGAATAAACGACTAATAATTTCTGAGTTTTTCACTCAATACCTCCAAAGTTGGGGTGGTTGGCTTGGAATTTAGGCCTATTGAGGTTATTAGAGTCTATGTGTCAATGTATAAACATGATAGGCATCATGGTTGAGTCATATGAACATGTCTAAGTCCCCCTAGGTTTTTTAATTTCTTTAAATTTTTCATCGTTTTTTATTAAAATTTAATTTTTCCAAAATTTAGGCTATTTTTTAATAGTTTAATTGGAAAATTTGGTTTTGTAATAAAAATGAGCTCAGAAGTGAGATTCAGTCATGTAGCTGCTCATTTTCAAGCTAAGAGCACCCAGTAAACCTATAGACCCACTATTTCCTAGTTTTGAGTTATTTTCCATTACTCGGGTTAGAAAGCCCCAAAAAATCAATTATTGATTATTTTAATTAATAAATTGATGAATAATGGAGCAAATCCAAAATCCTAGATCAATGGATTCTCAACCGATTTGATTGAAATCAGTCTCATCGGCACCAAATTGACTGGATCTGACAAATCCTTGACTGAAGGAGGTGATCTGGGTGGATCCAAAGTTGAACTTCAGCTTCCTTTATTGGAATTGCACCCTCTCTCTCTCCTCCACACATGTGGGCTCTTTTGGGAGCTCTGTGGTTGATGATTCACTCAGTAGGTCGCTGTGTCAGCTCAATCAGCCCCCTGATTAACATTGAGACTTAGTCAAAGCTCAGTTTAGCTTCATATTGGGCATTGATGGACTCTTCTTCAACTGCAGTAGTCTATCTCCTTGGGATTTGTGCCCCCTCTAGGATGGGATTTCAATTTTGTGTATAAATAAAACATGGCTGCCTCCTTTCCGATTTAGTAAGAGTTGGATTGAGGAGCCATTGCTGTTGTAATATTTTGTAATATATTTTTTCTATTGAAATAAAATGAAGCTTTGGTGACAATATGGTGTCATGTCATTGTATGTGTGGATGAGCATTGCCATGTTTCACTGAGGTAACCTGTATCTATGTTCATAATTTGCTGATTGTTTGTGGATTCATTGCTAAGATTGATAATAAGTTTATTATAATCTTGATAGGAAAGGAGTTTGTTAATAATTTTATTGGAAATTTCTTTCCTTTTTGATGCATGTTTAGATATCTAGATTCAGCATGTTTTCATAAGTTTATATGCATGTTATTCTAAAATCTCTATGTATGTATTAACCGGATCTCACAAGTATCTTGGAAAGTCCTTGGATTTAGTTGCAGGTTCCTAGCTTGGAGATGATGCTAATATAGTTTGCTTCTTCACTCTCTCCAAAACCATTCAAAGGAATATTCCCTCGACATTCCACCGGAAAGCTCCACGGTTGATCTTCAAGGCTTCCAACAAAAATGCTCTTCTTTTCCTCTTCCTCCTTCAAATTTTTCTAAAATCAGTCTGGTTACTTGTTCACAGCTTTAAAATTGTTTATATATATCAATTTAAGAGTTTATCTTACATATATCTTCCTGCCTTAAATCTCATAAACTAGATTTCATTCCTAAAAGAAAATTTACAAGCATTCTAGATCTAGTTTTAGGAAAAGCTATCATTTTTCAAGGCCGTGAAAGTAGATCTAAAGCTTGTTGAATGCATGGTTGTTTCCTTAGATTCTAAAAATTTGTATTCATCAATTTAAGTGCTTCATATTGGCTTCCCCCAAAGCAGGCAAAGATCCCAAGGAAATCTTGTTTTCCTTGGTTCCTTTTCCGCTTCTTTATAAACTAGTTTTAACTTAGAATTTTTGGGTAAAAAGTTTGTTCATCCAAAAGTAATTTAAAATTACTTTTGGGCATATTTAACTGTGATAATATTGCTGTTTTTTAGCAGGTGTAACAGAAAAGAGGAGGAGGCGCTGTCCGAAACGCATGTTTGGACCATTTGAAACCCCCCAGGGGGTCTCCATCTTTCCAAAATTTCAATTTTTTGCAATTTGTAAACCTTTTGTCTCATTCCATATAAGGACCAAGTGGATTAATTTCAGTTTTCTGATATTATAATTTCTTCTAATAAAAATAAAAATATTTTTGAATAGGCTCTTTTGAGCCTATTCACCATCCCCCTGGGGGGATTCGTGTCCGTTTCACTTTTTTGCATTTCCCTTTTTTTTGTTCTAGTTTAGTATTGACATGCAGGATTGTATACTTTGATAATATTTTTCATTATTCCATATTTTCAATTCAAAATTAAGCATACTACTTACCCCACGACTTCACGATTGACGCGCAAGGGGAAAGAGATGCGTGGTAGAACTAATTAGAAAATTGGTGTTGTGTATCTCTGATTTCATTTTCATTAATTGTTTTAATAATCATAATAAAATCAACCCCTCCTTGATTCCCCAATTGATTTCCACTTGGACCGAAAGAGGTTCCTGGAGGGTTTTCTTTTTAATAAGAACACCTCTTTTAAAACTTACTAAAAATAACAAAGAATCTAGTGTGTATGCTCTGTACTTGGATGCGGTTAATCCGATCAGTCAAGCTGCATCAAAAGCACTTGAGTGACTATATTAATTACTCTTCACCTCCCAAATTGACAAACAATCAGGTGAAAATCCAATGCCTCGAACGAACTGTAAACGGTGGCAAAATACCCAAAAGAGTTAGGGAAAAACTGGAATGTGACCTCGAGGTATCGATCTCTGTCACACCTTGATAGGTGCATTATGAACAATAGTCTCCGACACTCCTTTCAAGCCCACAAACACCTTGTGGGTAGCCATTAAAGTTCATTTTTGGACATACTCCAAGTACCTGTCGGTTATATTTGGAGTCCCTTTTTCACCTAATTTAATTCATTCACATTCCACATTAATTTAAAATCTACCAAGAGACATTTGCAAAACATTCTTTCAAGCGCATGCAAGCACATTATTTTCTCTGTTGACTCCATTTAAGGAACTGGTGATGTATTTGATCATTTATTTCCATTATATATATATTGAGTGTCATTACTGTGCTTATTTGCTTTAAATATTGCATCTTGTTATCTTTTGTTTCCATGGTTAATTTCAAACAACTCCTAAACAACTTAATCAATATAACACCATCACACTAAGTAATTATCCTTAGTAATTTAATAGGATCTACCCCACTTGGCTTCGTTAGGAGTTAGCCTGAACGGAGGAGTCAAGAACAAGGTGACAACCTTGACTCGAGACTTACCCCCAGGGACAAGCCCAATGGCTTGAAGATTTCTGCCATGTAACCCAGGTGTGTGAAAGGTAGCAACAATAACCATAAGATAAATAATAATTAAAAGAAAACTTATTAATAACTATAATAATTAATACATAGTAATATTAAATCATATAATATTATGAAATTAACTTTAAATAATAAAAAACCTTAAAATTTGATAATTATAAACTTTAAAGTTTTTAAAGAAAATTTCTTGAATAATTTAAAAACCTTAAATCGATCTAATAAACTAAAGCATTGATTTACAATAAATAATGATTAGTTATTCTTCACACCCCACATGTATAAAAGAGTGAGATCTTACTTCTCCTGAGGATGAACATACTTAACATGTTCGAAACTTGCCGAGAGTTGAAAAACTCTTACCGCAGATTTCCTATTGGTTTCAATTTATTATAATTATTATAAATTATTATGATATGGAAGGTTGGTTACATTAATTTTGTAACATAATACATTGTGGGCCTCACTTAATGTCGGTAAATACCATTCTTGAAAAGATAAAATCTTGAGAACATTTCCATGATATTTATAATATAAATAATATATTGATTTTTTGTATAACTTCAATATTGTTGATTGTAGTGTAAACACCATTGGAGTGTTGTTTAAGAGGAGGATAGGGATGAATCCCTTGTTATGTTTAAACCCCCGAGATAAATATGATTCACAAATAGAATCAATGACATTTAGATCATAGATCAATGAAAGTATGATGTTTAGCTCATATATGGTTGAAAGTATGATTTGATATACGTTATTAAATACAATAACTCTTTCATAACAAAAACACTTCATTATACATACTAAATGCAACCTACTAAACAATGCGTAAATTAATTTGTAAAGAAGGAAATGATTAATTAGTTAAGACTAAAAACATTAATGATAAAACATTTACAAATACATTAATAAAAATATTAAGTAAACTTTTTGAAGAAGTAAATGTTAGTAGTTAACATAAAAATGCATCAATAATTAATAATATTCTAATACCCATGTAATTAACTAGTTGTTATAAAAACACAAAGGAAATATGCAATACCTTTAAATTCCAAAATTTAAAGAGTTGTGGAAAGTGAAGGTTCCATTTATGAAATAATGAACTAAATTAGCATGAACTTTGGATTGCACACGCTACTATAAAATAGTATAGAATTGTAGTGGAATTTTTTATTTCATTAATGCCTAAGTAAATTTAATTCACATTTTTTAATGTGTAAAAATAAGTTTGCAAATTTATTCAAATTCATATTTTTAAATTTACAATAAAAATTATGAGTTTTATTAATGAAATAATAGAACCACAATTTTAGCGACAACAGAGAGGCAAAGGCTTGGATGAGGAATCCAAGGAGGGAACAATTGGTAAAGTTAATGAAGATAAAGCAGAATCTGTTAAGAAATAATAAATATGTTCTCTCTTCTCCGCTTAAGTTTTCGGTGATGTTAATTATATGAATGTCTTCTTTTTTATATTTTACAGTTTGCTAAGCCACATCTATATAAAGGTTGGGTTGCAGAAACAATGTTCATATTTTTCAATCTAGCTTATGCTTTGTTTTTGTCATTTTTTGACCTCTGTTTATAGTTTGAATTCATATCTTGGGCAAACCCAACTGTACTACGAATTTGTAATAGTGTTTTATATTTACTGATAATAGAAAATTCTCCTTCTTACTCATAAAAAAATGAAACATTTTTTCTTTATAAAGATAAAAATTTAAGCTTTAGATGTTCACTAAAAATGAAATTGGTAATTTTAATTGGTTGCATGAAATGAAAGATCATTATATGCTGTGCATAACAACTACATTACTTTAAAAACTGAAGCACAAAAAGACTAAGGAGTAAATATAAAAATTAGAATTTTGTAAATGTTGGTAAACATAAAATGAAAATAATATTCACAATATAGAATCTACATATTTTATAGTTTGTGAAATGTAAAAAAAAATATAAAAACAACAACAAAGATAATTAACGGAAGGGAGGAAAGATGCAGATATGCCCAAATAAGATTTTTTATTAACAGTTGAATTTGAACAGTCATCTAGTATAGTAGGTCACATATGGTTCAACCCTTGAGAAAGAGAGGTTTATGGGACCCTACGTAGCTCTCAACATTCCAGTTTCACCTAGCTGAAACTGACACAACGAGAGTACTCACTAAAATTGTCCTGGTGGTAACTTGCACACATGAATGTACTAGTCATTATTGATATAAATAGGAAAGTACAAATGCATGCAATAAAAAAAACATCTTCTGAAAGGACACTTTTCCTTCCCCCTAATAGATGGACCCGAATCATAGTTGTACTTGCAATAAAATCTTGTTAGGATCATGGATAGCTAGGTATAAGGGAAAATAATAGTAGTGGAACTTAGCAGTACCCAGCTCTTACCTCTAATTTGATTTATCTGTTGCAGTAGCATGGGAGAGGTTTTAAAGGAAGTGTGATAGGAATACAAAGTGTTTTGATTTCCTTAGAAGCTAAAAATTTGCTACATCTTTTGGCATTTAGTATTACCATGTGTTTCTAGAAGAGGGTGAGATGCAAGCAGTGTACATTCATCCCTTAGATGGAAATTAAACATTTTGGAATTTGTTGTAGGTTATGTCACTTGAGTTTTCATTTTTGCATAACATCAAGGAGCACATTGCTATTGTATTGGTTTATTTCATTGTCCATAAGGAGTCCAAAAAAATCATAGAAAACCACAACACAATGAGACTATGACCGATTCCTCCCAAAATAAATGAATGTCTTGGCTATTTGCTTATATTGCAACAAGAATTTCCTCATGTAGGCTCATGCTTCCATACATATTCTTAAATATGATTGTCATGTAGAATGGGGACTGTCATGGACTTAAAACTATTTTGTGAAAACTTATCTAAGGTAGAGAAAGAATGTTTAAAAAACATTGACAATACATGTTCCAATTATTTCCATTTATCTTTCTATTTTGGAATTGAATTGATTTACTCAAAACTTTTAGAAGTGACCCATAAATGATACATCCAAAAAAACTTGAGAATCTGTGTTACAAGATTCCAAGCTTACAGAAAAAAATGAAAATATTTCAATATCATTTCCTCTCTCCCCATGGAGAAGTTGCGGGAAATATTGGGCTTCATGGGGAAACCCAAAATCGTACTTAATAAAGTTGTCTAGTTCTGTTGCATATTATGGTTTCTGATCACAAAATAGTCTCATCGCTTTTAAAATGGACATATTTTTTAATTTTTCTACTTAAGAATGGTTTATGAGAGAGAAAATATCCTTCCCCAACATTATGGTCTCCTTGTGGTCTCATGGTCATTTCCACTCTTCCCATAATAAAGCTAGTGTAAATCATGGGTTTGGTGGGGAAATAAAAATTAATACTTAATATAACTATCGAGTGGTGTTGGGTATTGTGTTCAACAACCACAAAATATTCTCATCAATTTTAAAACAGACATATGGTTGAATGTTTCTACTCATGAATGGTCTACAACAAAGGAATTTTTATTCATTAAATTTCATCCCTAATTTCACATGTTTTCTTTCGATGTCATCGACACGCTCTAAGGATTTTGCTGGATCTTCATTTTCTTTTCCTTTTTCATTGAATTGTTGGTATGTTTCTCTCAGACCTGTAGGCGTTGATACCTCTTTCTTGTTGGTATTTTTTATGCAATTGGTGCTTGCATTATATGTTTCATTTTCTGTTTATTTGATATACATAAAACAAAAAAATATGCACCTTGACCATCACTTTTCCCTCACTACATCGGTACCATTATATGGGAAATTGTTTGATTTGTCAAATCAATGTATAGTTCCCTGCTATGGTGATCAATTTACTTACTTGCACTATGTGGCATTCCTGTTTCTAGGTTTTCAATAAAGATTCTCTCTCTTTTATTTTTTTTATCTCATGTGCTACATTAGTGGTCAAATTAATTTTTTATTTCCTCTTCTATTGATCGTTTACAATGCATGTGCATTAATTGTTTGATGTAAAGTGAAACAATGTCCTCTATCAGGTTGCAAACTGAGTGGGTTGCATGACAGTCTTCGCTTCATATTCATTATTCTTGAAGAAAAAAATCTATGTGCCTAAACGATCCCATATCATGGTGTTTTTGTAATGCCCCTTGATACAAGTTAGAGTTAGTTTTATGAGTGGTTTGTTTTCTTGGCGTCATGTATGGGCATGAACCAACATTTTTATATTTTAATTCTCTATAAGAAGTGGCCATGTAATTTGTAATTCACTAGTGTCGAGGGTTTCCACTTGCACCCTAGCGATGGTGTGAATGAGAATTATGTCATATTTCCACCTATGTAGTTTAAAAAAAAAAATATTTAATATTCCAAATTTGCATTTAATGATAGGATTGTTCTTGTAAATTTAAGGAAAAGTTAACAAGTGGCTTGTATGAAAGTAAAATAATTAAGTGGTAAATGCATAGTTTTTGAAAATATATATATATATATATATATATGAACATAATCTACAATAAATGCACGAGGGCACATATATTATCTTTTTTAATCTATGTTGAAAAAATATATTTTTAATAAATTTTCGAAATTGACCATTGAAAATTTTAATAACATTTTGTACACATGTGTGCACATAAAAAAAATTCTACTATTTGCAAAAACAAAAAAACAAAAATTCCCTTTTGAAGAGGACAGATTGACCTGGGGCATATGTATTTTTTGAATTTTTTTGGTTGTGTACTTTTTATGTTGTTGATTTTTATATGCATTGATTCGATCTTGTGGACATGGTTTTGTAAGTGTAATTTTGAAAAGAAAAAAAATATCATATGAACTCTTAAACCCATAAATATATGCCAATGGATAGTTGATTCTTTGATGAATCCATTAATGTGAAGTTCAACACCTAAGGAGCATATAAAGACATGGTTTAGGTTTGGAAAGGGGGATTATATATTTCTTTAAATCCTTCAATCGAGCTATTAGCTCGATTGAATGTTTTAAATCCATCTATTGAGGTTTTGCAGATATTTTTTAAATTCCTTGATTTGTTGATGTATTTGTAACTCCGAAATGTATTCGTCCATATATCTTATGTATTGTACCCCGATGTTTATTTCGGGATGTGTCTGTAATGTATTTGAGTCATGTCATGCCTCGATGTTCCTTTCGGAAGGTTCTATAATGTAAACAAGTCATGTCAAGTCATTGTGGGTAACCCTCCTATTGGTCAAGGGTTAAAGTCCCCGCAGTTGTGGGGCCCTAGGGTTATTAGACTATACTAGAGGAGTCAACCGTAGGTGAGTCATTGTAAGTCAGGGAAATAGTCCCCACCATTGTGTTATGAATAAACCTCCTTGTTGGTCGGAGGAGGAAAAGTCTCAACAAGTTGTGGGGCACTAGGGTTATTAGACAATCCTAGAGATGTCGGCTCTAGTAAGTAATTGTTAAGTGAGGCAGACATGTTGGAGTGGGTTTCAAGTGAACAAAAGAATATAAATAGAGAGTGATCCTCTCTATTTATCACACACACACTCACTCATTGGGGTGCATGAGTGAGAGAGAAGTTGCTGGGATCAAAGAGAGACACTACTGCCATCGGGAGATCATCTTTATGTTTTCGGGTTTTACTTTTGGTGCTAATTCTATCTCTGAGGAAGTTGTGGGGTTTTCTCCTTTATGGTTTCCCCAAGGAAAACTCTTTGTGTCTCTTGTCTCTTGTGTTTTATTGTTGTGCATGTTATTCTCTTAGTTAAAGATCCTAAGATCATAATGCTAGCTTGAATGATAAAAATATAACATGGAATCAGAGGTAACCTGAGAAGAAGACATTGTGCAGCTACAGAAGCTAGGGCTTCTTTATTTTTGGGTCTCTCTCCACAATCCATTAGCAAAATTATGCTAGGATGACTCTCCATTGAATGGCACATCTTTCTGTCGAGGCATAATTCAATTTTGAGCATTTTCAGTTTTCGGTGCCGGAAATTAGGGCTTTCTACAGAAGAGGAATTTTTAAGTGAGCCCAGCATAGGATTCATCTCTTCATTAAAATCTAATTTTAGAGACTTGGGTCAATATTTTTGGTTGGGTTAAACTCCGAGAAAGTCAAACCCTAGTTTGACCTCGATCTAAAAAAAACCTAAATACTAAAACCGATAAGTTTTGGTACATTTGCTATATCTCAGGATTGGAGAAGTATCAAGAGCTAAAACTTTGACATGCCAAAGAAAAAACCATGATTTACACTGTGTCTAAACTTCAACCTCATATTAACTATATTCTGGGAGATATGATCCCTCCAAGTTAGGGTTCCAGCCTCTTCTAGAATTCATCCCTAAATAGGACACTTGGGGATAATTGCTATATATTGGGATACAAAGGTCTAAAGGAAATTTCTGAAGATGTTATATAAATTGAATGGACTTTACTTTTTGTGGTCCATGTTTTAGACCCATAATATGAAACGATGACATGTGGAAGTCCGTACAAATTTTCTATTCAAAACAAACCTGTAACGAGTCACCTTGGGAAAATGATCATAAGTGCCAATTGGTGAAACCCATTCTATTGAATACTATGGTGTTGGAACAGAGACATGTGAGGCTACCTCATTGCAAAGTTTTAGACATAGAGGAGTAGTAATTTCAGAGATACTGTAGAAACAACAACAAGCATTTCTGCAGAATAAATTGGAAAACTAGGGCTTCATGTTTCGAGAGCTTCCCTCCACTATTTTCAGAAAAGGAGTACATTGGAAAGATCAAGTTGAAGAGATCTATATTTCTATCCAACTAGATATGAAAGATTCCATGTTTTGAAAATTAGGATTTCTCTAACAAACCCTAGATCAGCTAGTTCAGGAACCAGGACGGACACCTCAAATCGGTAAGATCTAATCTTTTGCCATCTTCATTTGAGGTTCTCATTTCAAAGTGATCTATCACATTGGTTTGATGATAAGCTTGGTGAAGTTGACTACTTCCAAGCATGGAAGTATATGATCTCTCTGAATAAAATGAATTGGACACCTACATGAGTAGAGAGGTTCCAGTTCTAGAGGGAGATGAGGCTCAAAGGCTTACGCAAGAAGAACTTGGTCAAGGCCAAGAATATCATTGTTGATTCAATCATGGATCAACTTGTACCACAAGTGTCTTCCCTAAAGACACAGAATATGTTTGATTCCTTGACCAAGCTATTTTAAAGGAAGAACATAAATTAGAATATGAACTTAAGAAACGAGTTGAAGAATGTGAAGATCCATAATGAAGAGACCATACAGTCATACTTTACGAGGGTCTCTCAAATCAAAGAACAAATTGTAGCAGTAGAAGAAGAAGTGGAGAATGAAGAAGTGATGATAGCCACCTTGAATGGACTCCCAGGATCAAGGGATTCATTCATGCAAGGAATGTGTGCGAGAAGGAAGTGATTACTTTCAACAGACTCTGGGAAGAAGAAGAAGCTCGACTCATAATAAGAAGAGAAGATGCGAGAAAATAAATATCAAGCTCTCACCATCCAAAGAAGATCCCTCAAGTGATGAGGAATATGAAGAACTCAACTCTTGAATAACCTCTTATCCATATTAGCATTCGAATAAGAAATGATGAAGTCATGAATGAAGAAGATGATGAAGTTGAAGGCTCAAGAAGGAGTCTACCCACGAAACAAATAAAGATAAGTATTCAATTGTCATTTCATGATATTGTTTTGTTACGCATTTGTTTATATTCAGTTAATGTATTATGCATGATAGAATGTTTGCATTAATGACAATATACTACTAATATTCATGTAATGGGTAAGTATCTCATGGTTCTATACAACTCTCCATTGCTGCTTATCTAGAATGAAAACTCTTTGTTGACATATTGGATTAGTGCACAATCTCAATGTTGTCCTGGTAGAGATGGAAGGCATATAGAAAGTTTCCGTGAGACATGGATGAATGTTGTATTGGCTAAAGTAGTTGCATGATCATATATTTATGCATAAGAATTTGCCATTATGAATATTCCTTATGAAATGTTTCTAACCATACAACTAATGCATTTTACTTGTAGGAAATATCACGTAAAATCGACTACAAGCAAAGAAGGATGAGACTTGTTCTGAAGAACAAGTGACGACAGTTCAAGATGAAGAATAATATGACGAATGTAGCGACATTATTGATGCAAAACCTTCCAGCCATAAAGAAGTAACCAAGAACAAAGGGAAGACCAGTTCAAGAAGAATGATGTCTAAGATGTAGTATCAATACGTTAAGAGAAGTTTGTAGTTCCATCATGCAGTATATGGAAACATCGTGGGATACAAGGAAATATTCATAGCATGAAACTTCTCATGAAAAGAAGGCATAGACTACGAAGAGACATTTGCAGCCATTGGGATTTGAAACACATACATGATGAGCTTGATGAAGATATTAACCTTTGCTACAAGAGTGAAGATGAAAGTCTATAGAGTATGACAAGCTCACAGATGCGTGCGAGAAGAACTTTTGAAAAAGTTCAAGATAAAGGATCTTTGTATCCAATGATCCTAGATGGATACATAGAATATTAGTAGCATAGGAAGCTACTTGTCACTCCAGTGCATAGAGTACAGAAGACAGAGGGAGGATGATGCTCTGCTTCAGAGGGAGTGACTATAGAAGATCCTAAGGTTTGACATGGTATGATAGGATGGATAGATTACTGATGACTCTAGGATTTACAAAGAGTAAAGTGGATTCCAAGATTTGCTTCAAGGTTGAAGGTTGAAGACCGATGATGCTCCTGTTATGTGTTGATGCACTATTTTCTAGGCATGGAGGTGTGGCAGAATGTGAATGGAATCTTCCTCGGAGAAGGGAAGTATGCAGTAGAGATCCTGAAGAGATTCAGAATGATGGACTACAAGGCCATGACCACACCTATGGAATCAAACATGAAGCTATTGAGTGATGCTTCACTAGAGATGGTTGATGCCATGATGTATCGTTAGATGATTTGTTCCTTGATGTACCTGACAAATACAAGACCATATACTTGCTTTGATGTGAACACATTGAGACATGTTCACCTGATTGTTGCAAAGCATGCAGTAAGGTACATGAAAGGTACAGTTCATTATGGGATCAAGTATGAGGTGAATCAAAAGATTAACCTGGAAGGTTATGTTGATTCAGATTAGGTAGGCAGTGCCATCAATATGAAGAGAACTTTAGGGTGTTGCTTCAGTATAGGATCAGGTGTGATCTCTTGGTTTAGTAGGAAGCAATCCTGTGTGGCATTGATTACAGTTAAAGCAGAGTATGTCAGTGATTTTTTAGCTAGTTGTGAGGCAGTATGGCTGAGGAAGCTACTGTCTAATTTATTTGATCTCAAGTTAGATTCTACTTGTATATATTGTGACAACCAAAGTTGTGTGAAGTTGTCGGAGAACTCAGTTTTCCATGACAAGTCGAAGCATATCGAGATCAAGTATCACTATATCAGGGATATGGTGTAGAGGGGAGTAGTGAAGCTCCAGTATGTTGCGATGGACGAACAGATAGCTGATATGTTGACAAAACCATTAGCTAGAGTGAAGTTTGAGTACTTCAAGGAGAATCTTGGTGTTCTCCATATTGAGTTTCCTTCCAAGGGGAAGTGATGAGTCTGTGAGCCATTCTAACATGGTGAGAGGATTGGTTCCTTCCATGGTCAGATGTAAGGGCTAAGTCATTCTATCATGGTGAGAGGATTGGTTCCTTCCATGCCAGATATGAGTGGTGAGCCATTCTGATATGAATGTAGGATTGGTTCCTACATGATCAGATATAAGGGCTATTTCCATTCTTGGAACGGAGGTGCTTGGTCAGTTACCAGGAATAATCGGTCTATGACTGAGGGACTTTTTGATATGATTGTAAGATGTAGTCTTACATGATCAGATGTGAGCGCATGGTCATTTTGATGTGATTGAGGGATGTGTTCCCACTTGATCAGATATAAGGGCTGATTCCATTCTCTTGGAGAATGGAGGCACCTGGTCAGTTACCAGGAACCCTCAACCTGGGGCTGAGAGCCTTTCCAGCAAGGTTGCAGGATGTGTCCCCACATGGTTGGATGTAAGTGCAGAGCCCTTCCAGCAAGGTTGTAGGATGTGTTCCCGCATGGTTGGATGTAAGTGCATAGCCCTTCAAGCAAGGTTGCAGGAAGTGTTCCCGCATGGTTGGATGTAAGTGAAGAGCCTTTCTAGCAAGGTTGTAGGATGTGTTCCCGCATGGCTATATGTAAGTGCAGAGACTTTCTAGCATGGTTGTAGGATGTTTTCCTGCATGGCTAGATGTACATGCAGAGCCTTTCTAGAAATGTTGTAGGATGTGTTCCTGCATGGCTAGATGTAAGTGCAGAGCCCTTCTAGCAAGGTTGCAGGATGTGTTCCCGCATGGCTAGATGTAAGTGCTGATCCTTTTTTATAGGGTTTTCACATGTGTTCCTGCATGATCGCATGTGAGTGCTGGGCCTTTCTGATAGGGTTGTGGGATGTGCTCCCACATGGTCAGATGTGAGTATTGGACGTGCCTTTCTGACATGGTGTTGGATGTGTTCCTCTCATGGTCAGATGTAAGTGCTAGGCGGGCCATTCTGACTTAGCATCAGATCTAAGCGCTAAAGAATACCTACATGGAGGCTTGGCCTACAACCAACATGAGAAAGGGATGGCTCTGCAGAACTTCCTGTGATGAGAAGAATCATGAGATAGCACCCATGATGATGATCCAGCAATGATGATCCAGATCGAGTGATGATCCAAGTCCAGTGATGATGATCCAGATCCAGTGATGATCCAAATCCAGTGATGATGATCCACATCGAGTGATGATCTAGATCCAGTGATGATGATCCAGATCCAGTGATGATCCAGATACAGTGATGATGATCCACATCGAGTGATGATGATCTAGATCGAGTGATGATCCATATCTAGTGATGATGATCTAGATCTAGTGATGATCCAGATCCAGTGATGATGATCCAGATCGAGTGATGATCTAGATCCAGTGATGATGATCTAGATTGAGTGATGATCTAGATTCAGTGATGATGATCCAGATCTAGATGAATATGACTTGAAGATGAATATGACCAGAACTCAATGATGATCTAGATGATATAGAGAGGAAGACTTGGGCTGATAAATTTTGTCGAAAGAATACCTTCCTAGTTAAGAGGGAGTGTTAATGTATTTGTAACTTTGGAATGTATTTGTGCATATATCTTATCTATTGTACCCCAATGTTTACTCTGGGATGTGTCTATAATGTATTTGAGTCATTTTATGCCCCTATGTTCCTATTGGGAGGTCCTATAATAAAAACAAGTCATGTCAAGTCATTGTGGGTAACCCTCCTATTGGTCAAGGGTTAAAGTCCCCACAGTTCTGGGGCCCTAGGGTTATTAGACTATCCTAGAGAAGTCAACCCTAGGTGAGTCATTGTAAGTTAGGGCAATAGTCCCCACCATTATGTTAAGGATAACCCTCCTTGTTGGTCAGAGGTGGAAGAGTCCCCACAAGTTGTGGGGCACTAGGGTTATTAGACACTCCTAGATATGTCGGCTCTAGTAAGTAATAATTAAGTGAGGCCGACATGTTGGAGTGGGTTTCAAGTGAACGAGAGAATATAAATAGAGAGTGATCCTCTCTATTTATCACAAACACTCTCAGTCATTGGGGTGCATGAGTGAGAGATAAGTTGTTGGGATCAGAGAGAGAGACTACTACTGTCGGGAGATCATCTTTATGTTTTCGGGTTTTACTTTTGGTGCTGATTCTATCTCTGAGGAAGTTGTGGGGTTTTATCCTTTACGGTTTCCCCAATAAAATTCTTTGTGTCTCTTGTCTCTTGTGTTTTTATTGTTGTGCATGTTTTTCTCTCAGTTAAAGATCTTAAGATCATAATGCTAGCTTGAATGATAAAAATATAACACGATTGAGTTTTTTTTATTGACTAACCCAAAATATTGATCAAGCTATTAGATTGAGCTTGATCGAACTATTTAATTATAAAAAACATTTAAATTTAATATGTAAAAAATTATATCAACTCAAATAGTTCAATTGAGCTATTTGAATTGATATTATTTTCTCCTTATACAATTGGAACATTTTGTTCAAAGATTAAATAAGAATACATGATTTTAAAAACCATAACTATTTGAAACAATTTTGAATCTTTGCTTAACGTGATTTATTTCCTATGGTTTTTGTAACTCGTGGTAAATTTTCCCATGGTATTACATGACATAAAATACTATGATAAAATTTACAATGGATTACCAAATATTTGAAATATGGTTTTAAATATTGTGTATTGTTAATATAATAATGATGTAGGGGCATCAATTCCCAAGGAAATTATACGAGGGTATTTGCCAAAATACGCTTGGAGGATAGTTTACGAACTCCAGCATAATGGGTAGGAAATTCCAATGGAAGAAGAAACTAAGTAGTCCCATGGATTTCAACCAGGAACAATCGATGACCAATGACGAGGTACTAGAAATGGTATATGGGACCTATCGAATAGAACATAATAAAAATTGGAGAAGAAAAAATTGACGCAATTAGAGGGACAAACAACCATTAAAGCCAGGATCCCAAGAAACGAAGCCAGTGAGGTAGTTGGACTAGTTGCAAAGTAATTATGGTGTTTTTTGCATAATGGTAGGTGGAAACCCTACCATTGGGAACCAAAGGGTGTATTTATTGCATCCATGGTAGTTCCTAGAATTATGTGAACTTATAGAAGTGTAGTTAAGGACTATGCTTCAAGGAACAACTATAAATACTCGTGTATATTTAGAAATAGGGGACTTTTTGGAATGTTTGGGAGCTATGTGCTAAGAGTAGTTATACATGTAGAATTGAGTGTGTTGTATGCGTTAAGGATGTATTTTTTCCTCCTGCATGTGTATGAAGGTTATATTTTTCAATGTTCATATCAACTGCTCGAGATGATACTCTTGTTGTAATTCATCTTTTATAAGGTTTGTTTTTAAATTTAATTAAAGTTGTAATTCTTGGTAGAATTGTAGCACTCTTGAGTGTGTTGTTGCATTCATTGTGTACAATGATCAGGAGACGACCCATCTAGGTCGAACTTTGCACCAGATGGTATTAGAGTGAGAAAGATATCCTATGTGAAGGTCTATTTTCGATTGGACATGAAGAAAAAGTCCAATTGATGTTGGGTAGAGTTCTGGAAGCATGATTTGGTCGTTTGAGAACAGAGATGTCTTAGAGAGGTTTCAATGTTCGTGGTAGAAAGAAACATGGAGGTGCACATGTCACTATAGACCATGAAACCTTTGAAGAATGCATCCATATTATGAGAACCTTAAAAAATGGGCTAGCAAGCATGAAAGAGGCACAACGACAATGGTATGCTATAGAAACCTGAAACCATAGTGTTGACTAGGTTGAAGATAGATAGGATCAAGAAGAAGAGGAGTTATATGATCCATAGAATTGATTGTTAAAGGCCCCGCCGGAGTTTATAGGTAAGGCTGAAATGGATGTCCCTACCTACTCAGGAAGTATAGACATAAAGGAGTTGATAGCCTGATTCATAGTGATGGAAAAATACTTTGACATGGAGCATATTGAAGACCCCAAAATATTAGAGTATGATTTCCTAAAGTTAAAAGTTCATGCCTCGTTATGGAGGGATAAGGTACATTCTTACTGAGTAAATAAGGGAAAAACAAATATAAAGGCTTTGGGTAGGATGGTTTCCAAGTTGGGCCTCAAGTTCCTTCCCACTAATTACACGATATATCTATTCAGGAAGTTACAAAACCTGAGATATGAGTCGGTCATGAAATAATTCACAAAGGAATTCTATCGAATCTTGATCAGTTCAATAAAGACCTATGATGAGGAAGATGTAGTCGCTAGATATGTGAATGGGATGATGTATTCCATGGGATGAGTTCATCTTGTCGAAATTTAGGATTTTCAGAGAAGTCTATCAACTAGCTCTGAAGGAAGAAGAAAATATATCAAGAAATAATTCAGTAAGCAAGTAGATGTTGACTTCTAGAAGTAAGAAATATTTTGAAACCAAAGGGAAAACCAACGAGGAGAGGAAGGAAGAAATTTGAGATGATCGATGAGAAGAAAGCACAACCAGAGATAATATTCCTAAATACCAATGAGGAGGTGCAATCTCCAGGGGTCGAGGTAGTAGTGGTTGTGGATATATTGGAGGATGACATGCATATGATTCTAATGTTGTCTAATACATGTGTTGGTAACTAGGACATAAGGAATACTAGTCCCTAGAAAATCCGCATACCACAGAGAGGAAGGAAACCATAATTCAAAGTAAATATGAATTTGGTTTGAGTGAGAAGGAGAACTCGTGAGAGGTCGTGTTGGAGAAATTTTTAGACTTGATGGTCCAACAAACACTGTTCCATTCTACAGGATAGGAGGAGAAAGAAGGAACACATGAATTTCATATTTCTAACAAAGGTGAATATTAAGGATATATTCTATATGACCATCATCAATGGAGGTAGAGCAAAGAATCTAGTCTCGATGGAAGTGGTTGACAAGTTTGGGTTGAAATTCCGATCACACATGAATGCGTATATGGTGTCATGTTTGTATAAAGGTCATCATGTTGTAGTGACATATAATTTCCTGATCAATTTCAAGATTGGAGGGTTGCACGACTGTTTGTTGTGACGTGATTCTAGTGGATTCATGTCACCTATTTTTTAGTTGATCATGGAAATATGGGTTGAAATTCCAATCACACATGAATGTGTATATGGTGTCATGTTTTTATAAATTTCATCATGTTGTAGTGACATATAATTTCCTGATCAATTTCAAGATTGGAGGGTTGCACAACCGTTTGCTGTGACGTGATTCCAGTGGATTCATGTCACCTATTTTTTAGTTGATCATGGAAATATGACCAGAAAATGATATATGATAGTTGTCGAAACAAAGTTATAGTTGAGAAGGATGGAATAAAATTTCAACCGATTCCACTAGATGAAGAGTCGAATAAATCGGAAAGGGGGTGTGGATGTTAAGAAAAGTGAGTGTTGATGTGTTTGATAATGGAATTCTTGAAGTAGCGAAATAAGAAACAATGTTTCTTCGTAATTAGTCCAAAGGGTCCAAGTGTTGATAGTTTGACTAAATATGTCTCGATGTATTTTGGAGAAGTGTTTTCAGAATTAATGGCATAATGGTTGATGAGGTTCCAACTTGATTGCTGTCGACAAGTAGTATATCACATTAGATCTACTTGATTCCAGGGTCAATTCTACCAAACAAGGAACTACACAAAATGACACCAAGAAAAAATGCCAGGTTGAACCGACAAGTCCATGAGTTGTTGGATAAGTTTTATATCAAATAAAGTCCGAGTCCATGTGTTGTTCCATCCATACTAGAATCCAAGAAAGGAGGAGGATAGCCGATGTGTACCAAATCGAGTGATACCAATTGAATTACGATTGAGTGTAGATTTCCATTTCCCAAAATGAACGAATTGATTGATTGCTTGAGTGGAGCAACGTAATTCACCAATATTGAATTAAAGAGTGGGTAGCACTAGACCCAGATAAGAGAAGGTGATGAATGGATGTCAACCTTCAAGATGAAGGAAGGGGTGTATGAGTGGCTAGTTATGTTGTTTGGGATGATCAATGTTCCCAGTATATTCACGTGGCTAATGAATGAAGTATGAAACCATTTATGGGGAATTTTTTCGTTGTATATATCGACAACATATTGGTTTTTAGTAAGACCAGAAAAGAGAACTTGTCACATCTTCAACAAGGTCTGTAGAGGTTTAGTCAAAAGAATCTTATGATAAACCTGCAAAATTTCTCCTTCATGTAGAAGTAATTGATTTATATGGGACTTGTGATTTCTTGACAAGAGTTGAGGATGGACTCTAAGAAGGTAAGAGTAATTATGGAGTGTCTTGAGCTGACGAATTCTACAAAAGTGAGGATATTTTATGGCCTTTCTAGATTTTACCGCAAGTTCATCAGATATTTTAGTCGAGTATGTGCGCCATGAATGGTGTGCATGGAAAAGGGTGAGTTCAAGTGGATGAAATCATTCTAATGAGATTTTGAAAAGATTATGTAGAATGTGATGGAGAGCCTAATTTTTGCTCTTCCATACTTTGAAAATTTACTTCAAGTCAATTGTGACACAAGTGGGATAGGAATTGAGGCTGTGTTGAGCCATGAGGCCCGATCGATTTTATTCTTTAGTGAAAACTTGTACAAATCCAATCAAAAGTATTTGATCTATGACCGATAATTTTATGTTATTATCTAGGAATTGAATAAATGGAGGCATTACTTGTTTCCAAAATAATTTGTGTTGTTCACTGACCCCCAAGCTCTAAGATACTTGAATACTGCTAGGAAATTGAATCAGAGTCCTATGAAGAGGGTTGAGTTCATGAAAAGTTATACTTTTGTATTGAATCACAATTCAAGAAAGACTAATAGGGTAGTTAGTTCTTTGAGTCGGTGAGTTTCATTGATGGGAAAGACTATTATGAACTTGACGTAATTAGAGTTGCTAAAGACCAACTATGAATTTAATGAATCATTTTTCTCTGGATGGAAAGTTTTGAAAGAAACGTGGAGTGTCGATACGGCCCCATACTTGGATTATTTCATCCAGAAAGGTTACCTATTGAAAGGACATTAGTTATGCGTCCCAAGTGGATTAGTATGGGAAAATATGATTAGGAAGTTGCAAAATGGTAAATTAGGAGGACACTTTAGAATCGACAAGACCAAAGCAATGGTCACAGATAAACATTACTAGCCTAGGATGATGACAAATGTGAGAAATTGTGTTCGACAGTGTTGAGTATGACATCTTAGCAAAGGGAAAATCCAAAATATAGGATTATATACACCATTACCCGTACCGACTACACTATGGGAGGATATGAGCATGGATTTCATGCATGGGTTTCCAAAGACACAAAAAGGGAATGACTCTATATTGGTGGTAGTTGATAGGTTTTCCAAAATAGAACACTTTATTCTTTGTCGAAAGATGAGTGATGCAACAGGTATTATTGTTTTATTTTTAAGAGAAATTGTGAGAATGCATGGCTTTCCAAATATCATCATTTCAAAAAGCGATACCAAATTTATGGGACATTTCTAGAGAACCCCATGGAAGAATCTTGAGACGAGGTTTTATTTCATTTCTACATACCATCTACATATTGATGGGAATACTGAAGTCATGAATAGGAGATTGGGAAATATGCTAAGATTGGAAGAGTTTCTCATGAGTGACATATGACAAGTTGAATTTGAAGAGGATTAGCTCGTGTAGAATCCTCAATAAAATTTTCAGCAAGGCATATGTCCTAGAGTTTCCTGAAAGGATGGGTATTTCGCCAACATTCAATTTTTTTGTCCTATCCAAGTTTGAAGAAGGGTCGACGAGTGACTAGAAGGAGATAGATGACCTGCTGAGACAAATTTAAGTTCAACTGATAGATGAAGTCAAGAAAGTACTTAATTATTTTGAAGTTAAGGGGACCATAATCCAAAAGAAGAAGGAATATCAGACTTGTAGGGTTAATAGAGACCTAGAAGAAGCGGCATGAATTTCATAATAAGAGCTCAAGAGAATACATGTTCATGGTAAAATTTCTTTTCAACCTCAGGAGGTTGATATAGGGGCATCCAATCCAATGGGAAATAGTCAAAGGTAGTTCACAAAAAAATCCTTGAGGATAGTCGATGATCTCTAACAGAATGGGTAGGAAAGATCAATGAAAGAAGAAACTAAGTAGTCTCAAGGATTTTGACTAGGAGTGTTTGACGACCAATGAGAAGGTAGAAGAAATGTTGGATGCAACCTACCAACTAGAACATGATAAAAATCAATGAAAAACAAATCAACTCTGATGAGAGAGACAATTGATCGTTAAAACCATGATCTTGAGAAATGGAGTTGATGAGGTAGTTGGGGCAGTTGCAGAGAAATTATGGTGGTTATTATATAATGACAGGTGGATAAAGTTGTTGTGGAGAACCAGAGGATGTATTTATTACGTCCATGTAGATTCCTATAAGTATGTGAACTTATAGAATGGGATCCGAGGACTTTGCATCAAGGAGAGACTATAAATATCTGTGCATATTCACAAACATGGGACTTTTGGGGAGTTTTGGGAGTTGTTTGTCAAGAGTACATATGTGTGTAGAACTAAGTGTGTTGTAAGAGTTGAGGACTTATTATTCCCTCTTTCATTTGTATGAAGGTTGAATTAGTCAATGTTCATCCCGACTATTCAAGCTGAGACTCGTGTTGTAATTCTTCGTGTATAGAAATTTCTTCTAAATCTAATTAAAGAAATCATTCTTGGAAAAATTGTTGCAATGTTGAGTGTGTTAATGCTTTTGTGTTGTACATTGATATACAAACGACCCATACATGTTGACATTTTCACCAGACAATTTCTAAGAAATAAAATCATTACATGTAATTTGTTAAACTTGAATTTATTTCTAAAACAAGAATTTAAAAAGTATAGCAATATCAAACATTTGTCCATAAAATTTATTTAAATATAAAGTGTATTTGAAAATGATTTTAAATGAAAACTTAATGTATTAAAATAATAATATTAATTTAAATAGCTCGATTGAGAGCTTTTGAACTATTCAAATATTATATGATCATAATATGCATTATATTATAATAGCTCGATCGGGCTATTTCCTAACCCAAGATTTTTCCAATAGCTCAATCAAGGGTTACTTAAATTGTCAATCAAGTCACTTGGGAAAATATTAATTCGGGGTTTATTGAAAACCTCAAGAAACCTTGATTGAGGGATTATGTAAACTTTGATTGAGATCGTGTTAATTTATGCCCACGTCTTTCCAAAATGTGTTACCCATATTCATGGGAACAACCACAACCCATTCTATTTCTAATCATAATGAAATAGTATTTCATTGAAGCTTAACTAGTAGCACGAATAGCCCTTCTCAATGACAAGGTGATAAGCTTACACAATAATTTGTGTGGAAAAGTGTTGATCCTAGATTTGTTATCATTTTTGGCAGTTAAATTACTTATTTAAACATATGTCTTATTATATTTTTGTATATTTTGATGTCATGTAGATCACTATTCAGCCCAGGTATGTATGAATTTAAGGTTTATATAAAATCCATTTATTATTATCATTTTTTGATTTTCCTGATTAAAATTGACATTATTGCAGTCCATTTGATATATTAATTGATTTGTATATTTGTTTGCAGGTTATATAATATTTTTGGATGAATTAACAACAAGCACGCATTTAGCTTGCCATGCACACAACACGTGCATCTCATCATCGAGCTTGCTGCGTGAAACTTGTTGGAAGGTTTCCAAGCATTTAAATATTGTTATTGCAGACCATAGTTTTTAAGTGCACAAGCAAACAGACATCGCACTCGTCCTAGATCTGCGCCAACATATCCAACACACGGTCTAGCTTATTGTTCAGCTTTCCATCCAGATTGCTAACCAGACTGCGTGTCGTTGATAATTGCTTCCAGGCATTAAAACGTAAACCAGTTCTACAAAGGACCTGTTGTCGACGTGTCTGGGTAATGAAGCTCACATTCTAGATGATTCTCCAACCTGCAGTCTCCTTCGTTGACACCTCAGCAACAGTCCACACATTGGGTTGATGTATTTAACATGTGTTCTCAAATAATTGCCATGCGCTCTCTTATGTCCAACACCATTCCACCTACTATGCTAAGGAAGGAGTTGTGCGCCACATCTGAGAACCAACCACGCTGAAGAGGGAGCCTGTGAATTACACCATCCAATGAAGAGAGCTAACGCATGCAGAAGGAAGAAGATCTTGTGCATTGGAGTTTTATCAGTTAAATGCCTTTATGGTTGACTAAATTTAGAGAGAAGTTGACCACTAAAGGGTCGACTTTCTCATCCCTGTAAACGTTGTATATAAACACCTCTTTGTGTAGAGTTACGGAGTTGACCATTTTACTTGTTAGACAGTCATTTTTGGAGAAGGATTTTGTGTTTCTGCTCCATCATTTGAATAAAGAGTTGTATGCTTTGTTGTTTATGATTGTGGTGAGTAAACATTAACCAGACATCACCCCTGATTGAGGAGAGGGCCCCTCATCAACTGTAATCATGCCATATTGGATAGTCAATTTCCACAACTAGATAAGACAAATTCTAATTACACATACATGAAAGTAAATTACAACTTTACCCCTTTTTATAGTTTAGATCCTTTAAATTTAATTATACTTTTGATACTTTAACCAAATTTTATTACACATACATGAAATTAAATTACATATTTAACCTCTTTTTATGGTTTAGATCCTTTGAATTTACTTATATTTTTTGTACTTTAACCATTTTGAGAGTTATGCTATATTTGGTTAATTTAAGGTTTCTCAATGAAGTTTGACCAAATACTTCTTTTTTGTCAATAAAATACTAAATGTTTCGCTATTAGGAATTAAAAAAAGGAATAATTTGAACCATAAGCAAAGGAAAACTAGAATTCCCACAAGTTAAATGTTGTAGAAACCTTGATTTTTCATATTAGATCATATATAAAATAATTGAGCATTTCATGGTGTTCTATAAAGATGAAAGTATTAGATCATATAATGATTCCTTGATAAACTGTTTATTTGTATACATGTGGATGCATATGGAAATTTTAGTTAGTCTCGTCAAAACATCACATTCAAAATTACAAATTTGCATGTATAGAATTGAATTTGAAGTTCAAAATGATAAACGTAGAGTTTATAATTAACATATCTCATCTATAAACATAGATATGATCATATTTAGACACTTATAGGTTATTTAAGAAAAGCATTAGCTTTGTGATGGGAAAAATGTAGATGCAAGTGTTGGTACCCTCTACTATGTTGTATGATTTTGGCCTTGCTATTCATCATTTAAGGTTGGATTCTTAGAATGAAATCAAAATTGGGAAATTGCTCATTGATTCTCAATAATTCCTTATAATAATGGGTAATTTTCAAGGTGTCATTGTTGGATGAAAAAAAATGTGGCATAACCTATTGAGTTGGCCACACTCTTCCTCTTAACCATTCCACAATTCATTTAAAACAATTCATAAAATGTATTCCTCTCGCATGGAAGAACATAACCAATACCACAACCCAAGGCCATATACTAACGCATATAATAACTTGAAGTTTGTTGGGTACATTAGGATGGTCATTGATTGATACGAGGTAATGGGATTCTAGCAATTGCAATCCTTTTCTAAACCTAGGGTCCATTTCTTGTAATATTATTACCTTCTTACTTTTCTAGAAAAACCTAAATATGATGTGTGGGATATGGTGCATGTACCTATCAACTATCAACATACCCCACTCTATGTTTGTATCTATTCAAAGGGAAATTTTCTAGGAATTTGTGGTTGGATGGATGAAAAGTAGTGCAAGTTTTTTGTCTAGCCACCTTATAATAATTTCCTATAATTATCCCTCTGATGTAGTGGATGGAATGTGTGAAATTCTATATTTTGATAGTGTATCACTAATGATGTGTGTGTTGACTATGCAAGTGTGCAATGAAGGCGTGAAGGAGATTGTAGGAAATTGGTTTTCCCACTATCCTTTGGTAAAGTGGATAGTTTCAACTCCATTTTGTGATCCCATATCAAGTGAGATCACTCGTTGAGTTAAATAATATAATTATGTGTTAGGGGTAGTGGTAGTTATGTATTAAGGGTAATAAGGATTATATGGTTTAGAGGTTATAGTAGTTAAGGGTCATAAGCATTAAGTGTTAGGGGTTTATAATGTTTTATTTTATTTCGATATTATTGATTAGGAGTTATAACAGTAGGTAGTTAACAAATTTATATAGGGTTATGGGATAGGGTTATGTATTATGGTTTATAAGGGTGAGGGGATATAGGCGTAAAGTGTCATATGGAGTAGTGGTTCTATGAGGTTTATAAGAGATACATATCTATTAATTTATTCTAAATAGATATCTACAATTCCCTATATTTAGTGTCCATGTAGAAAATTAGGAACCAAGCCCATTTCATATTGATGGGATACCAACCATATACCATTAAAAATTCCTTAATCACAAATGAGGTTTATGTTATTGTTTGAGGAAAATTAAATACCTTTGAACTTTAAAACTTTTATCAATCAATCTCTGAACATGTGAACCTCATAAACAAATCATTCATCCAAATTAGAAAATATATAACCTGGGAAAACCGTCCTAATATAGAGGATGGAAAACTCAACAAATCTTTGATTATAATTCAAAATTAAATTTGAACCCGAAATCCGACAACATAATTATCTCAATTTTGACAAGAGTCTGTCTAACATTTGAAAAAGTAGTTTATTTTTAAATGTCTATAGAATTTTGCCAGATATCCAAGAGATAAAACAAGCCATCGTAAATACGACAACCACTAGTGACATAATCGACAAGTTAGGACCATTGATCCACCAGAAAAATATGATGATATGTTGTCAAATTTATGACACATAAGTGGTCGATTAACCGGTAGATTATTCCAGCCATGTTGTCGAATAATAGACATGTTAGAACCATTGATCCATGACAAAATATAATGATAAGATGTCGAATTTATAACACATAAATGGTCAATTAAATGACATACTGTTCCACCCATTGTGCCGAGTAACTGACATGTAAGTGTTGGAAATGAGACGGGAGCTTGGATAATTAACCGATAGAATACTCTACCCATGTTTTTGGATAACTGACATGTAATCATCATAAATGCAATGACACCTCTGACAAATTTTTTATTCAAAGTTATAACATCTCGGTCGAATAATCGTTGGGTTATGTCAGATATCGAGCACAACTCTAGACAAATATCCAATGTATTTTCCATCGATTTTATAGAAACCTCATTGGATATAGTTAATGGTGTCATTGGAAATGCGACATTGTTAAGTAATTAAAAAAAAAGTATATGCCCATATTTATGCCAAAATGTTTTCAAGTATAAAGTTTTTATTTCTAATTCTACTTGATAAAATCTATTTGAGGGCATGAATTGATCCAAATCATTATGATAGTACCTAAGGGGGTGGGGGGAGATCAAAAGGATTCCTATAGGTTTTGTATGGTAGAAACATTGAACATCAAATTCTATAACGTCTCTTAAGTGAATTTGGAATTATGCAATAAAAAGCGCTTAGGGAATTCTCAACAGATGTCTCTTTTACATAGAAATGTGGCCTACAAGAGGTTTCAACATCTGTTAAGAGACTAGATTCATGTGGCCTAAATGATTCTTAAGATATGAAAATCTTGTTTCCTAAAAATCACTGAAGAGACATCATTCATCTATCCTACATATACTTCACGTGGCTTAAACATGCAAAGAACATCAATTAAGTGATTTCCCTCATGTGGTTTAAATGTCATGCAAGAAACACTTTTCTCATAGGATGGAAATATCTTAAGAGTCACCATTCACTTTAATTTGACATTTTTTATGCAAATACATTCATAACTTCCCTAGACTAGAGGAAATTTCAACTCAAAATGGGCCTCCTAAGGAAAATAATAAAATAAAAGTTAAAATAATAAAATAATATTTATTAATTTTGGAGGAAGAAAATAAAAAAACTACTTTTCTGTTTGTATTTTCGACATATCTCCCAGTTTGTTTACTCAAATTTTGATCAGAAGAGCTCGTTGGATGCAGAACTAAATTTTGCATCCAACAAGTACCCACTCATCACATTTTTTTAGGTATTTATTGTTATTGGGGTAGAAGGGTTCGTCAAAAGTATGTATAGTGGGTATTCGTTGGATGTAGAATTTATTTCCACATCCAACAAGCTCTCTCGATCAAAATTTGAGTAAAAACACATGGGGATATGTCGAAAATATGAATAAAAAAACAATTTTTTTATTATACCTATTCCCAAATTTATATTAAAAATTTGTTTAAGACCTATACAGTACATGAAATTTTAAGCCATTTCATTGGATAACACATGATGACATGGAATTTGAATTAGGGTTGAAAGGTCCATTTTGAGCTGAAATTTCTCTAATGTGCCTAATGGATATTGATTAGACATTTAATGCTAATTAGGCCGAAGGTGTATATATGTTATAATTTTGGGGTGGACTACCATCTATGCATTTTCATCTACACACGAGAGTGATTCAAGTGTATTGTCCAGATTGATTCTATGTGTATCGTCCAAGATTAAATGAGAACGAGACAAGCGTAATGTCTAGATTGATTATATGGCCGTCGTTCAAAATTAATAAATAATTAAAAAAATAGCTTAATTAACATGTGATAAGTACAGTTAGTGATAGTTGTAAAAATTAAAATTAATCTTCAACTATTTGATTATTAGATACAACTAGGAGCTTAACTCCATTGATTATTAGATACAACTATTAGCTTAACTCCAATGATTCTAGAACTATTAGCTTAACTTGAACCGTTAATCACCTATTAGCTTAACTATTATATACACTATTAGTTTAACTCCAATGATTCTACAACTATTATCTTAACTTCAACTCTAATCACTTAAGACTTAGTCCAATTGCATTTGGCATCTAGGAGTCTAGCTAATGTGAGTCATTTAAGAGTCAAAATCCTAATAAAATAGTTGGAACTCCTAATAAACTTCCGCATCTCGTAGTTGGACATCTATCTAATATAAAGTTCATATTACATGTTTAGGTTTTCCATATAGATAGAATTAGGTTTTTTATTCTTTTTAAAGGAGGTTAGTCTAACTCATAATTAACAATTTCAAGAAAATTGAAAATAGCTTAGTTGACATTTGATAAGTACAAATCGTGATAGTTGGAAAAAACAAACTTCAACTTCAACTATTCAATTATTAGATACAACTATTCAATTATTAGCTTAAATACATTGATGATATACCTATTAGCTTAACTTCAACTCCAATCATGAATTTTACTTGAATTGCAATTGCCAATATATTCACTTTTAAATTAACTATTAGATACAACTATTAACTTAACTCCAATTATTCTACAATTATTAGTTTAATTTAAACTCTAATCATTGTTATATTGGGTAAATTTTATATTAAATCCAATGGTTCTACAACTATTAGCTTAACTTCAAATCTAATCGCGGTTATATTGGATAACTATTAAATTGTTCCAATAGTGATACAACTATTAAAATAAATTTATATGAACTCCATTTCTTAGCATGAGAAGTTGACATTGATTGTAGTCAAACCATGAACCGAGAACAATCACTTAGGTAATGTGCAAATTATGTTGAAGTTGAACTCCATATGGAACTTGGGAGTCGAGTTAATGTGGATAAGGAATAATCTAATATTTATATTATCTTTTAAATCAACTATTGGATACAACTATTAGCTTAACTCCAATGATGATACCACTATGAACATAGCTTCAACTATGAGAAAATGACCATAATTTAAGTTGTTGTTATATTAGGTTAACTATTAGATACAAGTAATTAAATCATTCTTTAGTAAAAAAATCATTATCAATATATCAAGTATATACCTCTCGGCGTATTTCAAACATATCAATATTAGTAATATAGTTGGTGCTAGTTGTACATAAATTAAGTGTCATTCATTTGGCATGTGAACACCACATGATGGAGGATCATTAGTCATTAAATATTAGGTATATGTCTCATAAAGAGGGTACATTTGATCATTATAATATGTTACAAGGTGTCCATCTAACCATCATAGGACTAAATAAAAGTTTGGTCAACAATTGCTTACTTGAAGATAAAAGGATTAAAGGTCTACAAAAAAAATTTATTTTATTTTTGAAATAGGTTTTCGCTTAAAGCAAGAACATTTGGATGGTGTTTCAAATGGTTGTCTATATGTGATTGTTTCATTTTTATTAAAAGTGTGGTGGATCTTATCCATGTTACTAGATTTTTCTTGTAATCATCCCCATGTGTGTATGGATGAATATTAAAAGGGTGAAAATAAAAAGATGGAGCTATAACATGTTTGAAAAAAATATATATTCATTTGTAAACCATACAAACAAGAGTTCAATTTATGTTAATATTCATAAATTAGAAGGAATAATTGCTTGACATGTAGATCATCACATCAAATGATAGAGGCAAATAATTCACCATACATTTACAAATAATTCCTTGTAACCGAGTTATGTATAAAGTCTCACAACATATATATATATTTTTCCATACTAATTTAGATCAATCACCTGGGCCACAGATCCATTTGTGGACTTAAATGTATGTGGATTTCATTGGGTCCTACCATATAGACCCCTATGTTCTTTCAAGTGGGAACTCACACCTATAATCCTATATTTATAGAAATGCTAATATATGTGATGGAACACTTATGGGATACATGGTAATCCACACTATAATATGTGAGTAAACCATAATGTTGTGTCATGACCCTATTATGCTTCTCTTAATATGTATCGTGAATTTTTATATTTCTAGCGATCTAAGTTACATATAAATCAGGTATTTTAATATTTATGGATCTAACATATAATGGATACATGGCCACATAATACATGACTATTATACTAAGGTTTCAAGTTATATGTCATACAAATATCCCACAAATAATGAAAAGATATAACCCATACCTAATCCCAATCATATATATGTGATGGAATATATTACATAACTTAACATCTAAGTGAATGATGTGTTTAAAAGACTATTCATAATCTTCAAGTTCATTATCGACAATATACCAGAGAGAATATTTGTGTTGGAGCCTTCATAAAGGGGTTCACATGCCTTATAAAGAAGAGGTATATCATGAACATCATCAAAGTCATCATTTTCATGATCATGATCATCATCATCCATTCTAAGATAGAATGACTCATGGATCAATGTATTTGTACTATTATCTTCAACTATGTTATCAATATGATCATATTATTCAATATGATCATTAACTTGTTCTTGATTATTCATAGCTCCATGGTCTTCTTACACCCAAAACCTATCTTAATGCTTGATCCTTTAATGTCCCTTAGCCAAATCATCTTCTGGAGAATTTGTTGCTCAATCCTAGGCAGTCTAATGCACCTTTCCTCTTGGCACAGAATGTCATACATTCTTGATGCCTCTTTTCCATTGACAGAGTTCTTTGATGGAACTTGTTTTATGACCACAAGAAACGTCAGCACACTTAGCCCATTTGCACAGAGTGTCAGCAGTCTGAAAGGGAAAAAAAGAGAATATTCAAGAACCTTCTAGGAAAAATATCTCATGGAGGATGATCCTAACTAATTGGGATAGGTGGCACTCAATCTCCTAGTCCCTAGGGATCACTCCCTACCTTCCTCCCAAAATATGTCAACCCCTTTGGGCCTCCTTTGGCCTATAAAAGCAAGCTACATTGACCATGTGAGGGGGAGACCAAGAGAGCATCTTCATGTTGCTGGAATTATAGTTGGGTTAGGAAAGAAAGTGCCATTATGAGTGTCTTTGTGAGTGAGGCTTGTATAATCTTGTAGTGTGTGTGTAAGAGTGATGTTGAAAGGACTGTATGATTGAAGGCTCTTAATTAATGCTTTGGTTGTAGCTTCTTGTTTTTATTTTTAATACAAACATGTTCTCCTTTTACATAAACATTTTTTGTTAATATCAATTGTTTATTACTCTTTACCTTGACTATCGGTATAGTTATTTGGATTGTCTTGTTGCTTCCATCATTTTTCTTGTTCGTCATACTCTTTGCAGGTACATTCAACCTTAAAATGTTCGAAAGGCAAGGAAAACCTTCATCGTTGAGGTAAGGAAATATTAAACATTCAAGTAATCCAATTATTTAGGAGTCATCGGTATGGTTTTTTGTTCTAGATATGCCCCATGTAGACTAGGGGAACAAACTGTGTCTGCACTGATTGAAATATTATCGGTAACAAAATTGATGACTCCACTGGGGAACCAATCCAATCAAATCTCTGATTTTTTTATGTCACTTTTAATTACAAGATTTTGAAGTTATTTATTACTCGTTTAAAGATTTAAGATGAGTGGTCCACCTTACTGCACTTGCATTTTCCTTCTCTAGTTTGTATTTTTACTTACCATAATTTATGTTTGATCCACATTGGTTTATCCTTAATATTATCTTGATTTTTTGTTCTCTAGATCTGCTGACACACCTAGGTGTGCTTGACAGAATGTCGAACCCTTGCTGGCTTGTATTTCCTACTTCCATCTAGTTCCACGAATGCCTCTTCTCCTTAGGCATATAAGTGCATTATTGATGTTGTTCAGTATCAGACAAGGAGTGTCGGTTGATAGACAATGCCTTGGTGTAATCCATTAGAGTGCATCGAGGTAGGCCATCTCTAGCTCTCACGATTGCCTTTGAAATTTAATTGCTTATGTTTAGATTTTTTCAATATTCCTTTTGGCATATTGACAAGTATGATAGTGTGTTTATCCTGACTTTCCTCTTTGGGTTTAGATCTCAAGAGTGTGCTATTAAAAAGATTTGAAATTGAAAGTTTTTGTGTGGAATTTAGTATTGGTTTTATAATTTTTCCATTGATATCTTGAAATATGTTCTTACATATGTAGGAAAGGAAATCATTGTAATTTGTCGCACTCTATTTTTTGTGATCTTTTGTCCTTTACCATTTCTTTTTCGAATTACATAAAAAATGAAAAGAAAAACAATTGTTTGTTTTGATTGCTTTGGTTTTCTTCAATGATTGGAATCTTTTTGTTTTGGAGTTGATTAAGAAATCATAGGCATTTAGGCATTAGAAACATTTCTTTCCTTTACATCTCATAGATATCTCAGTCCTAGAATTGGAAATTGTTGTGTGTTTTGGAAATCTTTTGAAAACCTTGAAGGTGAATTGTTAAAAGTTGTATATTATTATTGTTTGAAAAAGGAAAAGTATCTCTCTTGCTCTAGGTAGAGTTCATCAAAGAGAAAAATTGCACTACATCCAGAAGTTTTAATATTGAAACTGTTTAACATTCCACATACATTCACTAACCATCAAGATAAAATTGGACTGTAGCTTAGGTTAAAATCTTTAGTAATTTGAGTGATAGGTTAGAATATGTGTTCCGTTTTTTATAAAAATAGGATTTTTCATTTTTTTCTTGCATTGCATATTAGGGATCGTGCAGTTCTTACATACCAACCGATATATCAAATGAATTTCCATGTACCCTTTAAGGTATATCAAAAGTTTCTTCATGTACTTGATAGTATATCAGAAGGCCCCTTTCGAATGATTGTGCATCAGACAATACTAACATGGATTTGAGATTCGACGTACATTTTGTATATCAAGAGACCCTCCTATGAAACCTATACCAACTAAGAAAATACTTTTCATTGTCTTGTTGGAGAAACCCACTGAGAAAAACACTCAGTGAGTTACGACGCACATGTCATCTAGGTAGTCAAGTATTTAGTGAAGGGTATGGTCCCAATCCTCCTTGTTGCCTTTTACTATTGGACCTTGTGGTATATCATGAGTTGTGACAACTTGAAAATCCTAGTGAGAAACTGGTTTTCTTCATCCCCTTACGTAGGATTGTTTGTGTGTCATCTCTTCGTTTGAAAAATTGTTAGAGTAGAAGTATCTAGCCATCATTCTGGCCGATTTACCTATGAGACGATCTCATAGATTGCAGGGTTTACCACCTAAATTTCCTCCTTCCATGGAAGAAAGACAAGGGGAAACCATGGACCAACCGGTTACAGCTGATTCACATGTAGAAGGAATTTTGGTTACTAAAGTGAGGGAAAAACATTCTTCCTTTGAAAATCCATCGAATCCAGTGATAGTTCAACAAACTTCTGCAGATGATGAAACCTTTAATTTTCCTATGCAAGGCCAATCTCGTGCACAAGATTGGGTATTTACCCATCCATCAGATGATACTGTGGCATCGAAATTTGGTCTAGTTGCTCCATTTTGGGAGACCTATTTCATAAATTCCATCTTTGAATATATGACCACTATCTTACCTTATCATACACCCCCCTGAGAAACTAGATTTACTACAGAGGATGAGATCCTTGGGCCTATTCACCAGACCCTTGCTCATTTATGTAGAATCAGGTATAACATAAGGAAAATAAGCTTATCTCCCTTCCTTTTTTGTTCAAGAATGACAAGTCTAGAATACAATGATCCTCCACCATCTCATGTGAATTCTAGCTCAGGATCACCGGTTCAAAAATTGATTACTTATGGTCCAGGTCAACCCTCCATCCCCACCCTATCGGCTCAGAATATCCCATCTATCTCTAATTCTCTTGTACCTTCCATGACTGGGGAAAAAATACCAACCCAAACTACTTTTTCTACCAGGAGAACTGCTTCCAACATGGGGAAAAATGTCACTATATGGAAACCAATAGTGAGTGTACCTTCCATGACTACCAACATGGTTATCCACTCTCCCATTATGGGAAAACCTTTGTAAGTTCAACTTACCTATAGCCAACCTTCATGGGGCTGCTCCTATCCAGGAAATCAATTACCTATGGTTAATCAAAATTATCTACCTATGGAATTTGGAATTATTTAATCGAGAATCCCTTTCCCTCGAAGCATGAAAACCCCATTGGAGAAACCTAATTGGTCAAATGTCCTCATACCTGGGGGGAACCTGTCAATAATATTAGGGGATCCGGAGGTCCACCTTTTGGAGGCTCACCACATGGAGGCCCACCTTCTAGAGGCCCACCTTTTATTGGTCCACCACCTAGAGGCCTACCTTCTAGAGGTCCACCTTCTTGAGGACCCTTGAGGGGATCATTTTTCAATCAACCACCCAATCGACCAGTTATGGGGGAATCATTAATGCCCATTTATCAATCAACTTATGGTACTGCTGGTCTATAAATTCCTTATCAGTATTACCAGTACCCTCAACCTAATCGACATTTACCATTTTTGTCTACTTTAATCTTCCAGATATGTCTATATTTATCAATGACCCCATTCAACATGACCCTTCGTGGTCAGATATCCCTGTCAAGTTACCATCTGATATACCCAAATTTGATGGTAAACCCAATGAAGACCCTAAGAACCATGTGATGAAAAATAATTTGTTTCTCATCTAGCTCTCTAATGGATGGTTCCATTCATCTCAGATTATTTCATAAAACTATCAGCAGGGTTCCCACAAAGTGTTATATTGAGTTGCCTCAAAATTTCTTTTGGTATCTCAACACCTTAAAAATGGCATTTTTTACACATTTCCAATTACCAATATGATATGAAATGGGTACGGATATCTTAACCTCACTTCTCTAAACTACTTTCTCCCATATATTAGATCATATACATGAGTAGAGATGACAACGCAGGTTGATAAAATCTCCCATTCTTGATCAGTTTCTTGTCGATTGGTTTAACAAATATTTACTACCACCCATTGCTGGGGAAGTTTCCATGGGAGGTGTTGCTATTGATGAACAACCGATTAGTCTTTCTCAGTACCTTAACTTGGTATATTCCTAGTTAGGCATTCTATATGAATTAATTCCCCATGATCCTCTTCCTACTTCGAATTGTTCAATACTTTTGACGAAACTACCTGCTGATGGTGTTCTTGGTTCTTTCCAAACACAGTCGACAGAAAAATATTCGAAAAAACAAAAATAATTTACTGCATGTTCTAATCATACTGTTTCAAATCCAAAGACTACTTCCACTCCTATTGTTTCGACTAAAGTGAATGCAGTTCAATCCTTAGAATCTTTGGGAACGAAGAAGAAAGGAAGGAAGAAATCCAAAAAGTCTGAAAATCAACAAGAAGGTAATAAAAAAAACTATGATGTCGAATCCAAGAGTAAGAGAAAGGGGAAGTTTCCCTGCGTCACACATGGAGGTGACCACTTCACCAAGGAATGTCCTTGGTGTGAAGAGGTTAGTAAATTTATTGAAAACACTCTCGCCCCGATAGTTTTAATAGATCCGTTCCCTATCCAGCATCAATTGATTGACCACCATCCTTTGCATGGTTCTTCTTCATAGTCCATAGATGAAGTTAAAATGATGACTATTGAATTGGTTAGTCTTAATACTAGATCCCAAAGTTATGACCCTCCACCAGAAAATAATATTGATAATACTTTGATGGATAAAACTTACGCCTCCATCCTTACTCCTACTAATGGTATTCAGATAAAAAAACATGTTCTCGACACAATTCTCTGACCACCTAAGAGTATGATTCAAAAATTAGTATTCAATACTAACGCACATGCTTCCCAATAGTACAATGTAGTTGAATATTTGTCTCAAGAATGATGTGCTATGCTAACCCACAAAGTAATCCAAACATTCCCTACACAATGGAAGAACCTGTTGTCAGTTCTTGGAACTATGGACCCTGAACATAACAACATTATCACCTTCAAACTGGACGATTTCAAGTCCAGGCTCTCCCATAATTTATTCTTCCAATTATCTATGAAAGTTATTGGGAAGATAATCCGTTGTAATGTATTGGATTAGGGTACCTCAACTTCGGTCATGTGTCTATATTGTTGGATATCCATTGGATTCCTGGAAATTAACTTTTGGGCCCATGACATTAAAGTCCTTTGATGGTTATGGTTCATCCCTACGGATAACTCTCCTCCCTCTAGGTCAAACTGGGGGGGGGGCAATTAGTGTCCATCCATGTTGAACTTGTCGATGCTCATTTTTATTACAATCTCCTTGCAGGTTGGAAATATTTCTATGAAATTCAAGTCGTCTCTTCATCTGTATTTCAGGTAGTCTAGTTCCCATTCCAAGGGAATATTTTCATGATTTACCAATTATATTGTCATTCCCCAGACAGAAGATTCAATTATGTGAACAATGTTCCACTCCTGGGTTCCATAGTCTTTGAGTTCCAAAACATAGGATTATGTATTCTTAAAAATTCCTTAGTTATGTGAGTCTTTCTATTGAATATCCCTCCTTCTACTTCATAGGCTGCGTCTATGAACATGATATCATCCTTGTGCTATGACACCCTAGATAAAGGAAAATCAATTGTTGATTTGACATTATTGATTCATTTTGAAGAAAATTACTAGGTTATTCAGTCCACTAGTGACCCCACCATCAAAGATCATATATGGTGGAATCCAACCCTTATCACCCACCATATTGGTTAGATTCCCCCCCACATGTCTATAATATATTTTGTACACTCTTTCATCTGGTGATTCCATCATGGAAATCATTTATTTAGATGAGATGCCTTGGAAATATCATCATCATCAATCATCTTTCCTTCTTGATTACAATATGGTAGAAGACCATTTTAAAACAATGGTTTAATATGATATCGTAACCACTCCTTAGTCACCAATACTCATCCATAATGTTGAGTGCAAGGGTAATCTGAGTAACATTACTAATACTATTCTAGTTGATATATCAATGAATCCTAGAGTTGTAGAAAACATCTACATAGGCCAAAATTCTTCTCCTTCAGAACTTAATTCTTATACGACCATTTTCAAGTAATCTAGAGACATTTTAACTTGGACGTATAAGGAAATGGCATGTATAGATCCTTCAATCATGGTTCAGGAAATTAGGACTTACCTTGATGCCAAACTGATCCATTAGAAGTTATGTCAGGTTCATCCATGGAAAGAAGCGACCATTAAGGAAGAAATTGAGAAAATTCTTACGGTTCGGTTCATTTACCCCATACCTTTGACAGAATGTGTGTCTAATATTGTCCCCGTGAACAAAAAAACGGAATAATTACAGTTTGTATCAATTTATGGGATATTAATAGGGCTTGTCCTAAGGAAAAATTCCCTACTCCTTACATCAAGCAAACCATTTATAATTTCACCATAAGAGTCATCTTTTCATTCATGGATGGATTTTCTTGCTATAATCAAATAGAGATACTCTCATCTGATCAAAATAGAATGACTTTTATTTTCCCATGGGGGACCTTTTCCTACAAGAAGTTTTCTTTTGTCATAAAGAACGCTGGTGCTACCTTCTAGTGCACCATGTCTTACACTTTCCATTGCATCAAGCACATCATGGAACCTTACTTTGATGATTTTCATTCTCACTTGCAGCATCAGGATCATAGTGTTAACCACCTGAGAGCCATTTTTCTCAGGTGTCTCCATTACAACATATGGTTGAATCCACATAATTATGTTTATTGTGTTGATACTGGAATACTTCTTGGATTCATCATTTCCAAAGATGGTGTCCATATAGACCCAATGAAAGTTGAATCTATCTTGGCCCTACATAGGCTTACGAATGTTATTGAACTTCAAAGTTTGCAAAGGAACAAATTTTTTTTGCGTTGGTTCATCTGTAACTACGCCAAAAAGACTCATGGTTTCATGCGTTTGTTAAAAAAGGGCACACCCTTTGTTTGGGATGACCTTGCACAACATGCATTCAACACTATCAAACATTCCATTATGCATGCATCGATCCTACAACCACTCAATTATACTAGGGATTACTCATTGTATGTGGTTGCATCATTATCCACCATTGGCATGGTACTAGTTCAAACAAATGAAAACAACCATGAACATGTGATTTAATACCTTAGTAAGAGTCTTCTGGACTATAATACCTATTATTTGCATGTGGAGAAGTTATCTCTAGCCACGGTCATTGTGATTCATAAATTTCATCAATACATATTGGTTTGTACAACCACGGTATATGCATATTCCAACACCATGCATTACATCTTGACTCATTAAGTGCTTGGTGGGAAATACTCTCACTGGATTGTTATACTCCAAGAATATGAGTTAGAATTTGAAAATTTTAGTTCTAACAAGGCCCTTGTCTTCGTGGAGGTTATGTGTCACCTTCCCCATATTACTGAGGAAATGCATCCCTTTCATTCATTTATAGATGAATCACTATTCATCATTAGTACGTTTGAACCTTGGTATGGAGACTTGATTCTCTATATCCACACTCAACTCTTCCATCGTGCCACAACTTGAGACAACCATCATCACTATTCTCCATCATGCTAAGTACTATCTTATCATCAATGATACATTGTATCATCGTGGCACTGATGCAATTTTGTTGCATTGCTTAACTCATGAAGAGGTTGAAGTGGTTTTAAATGATTATCACTCTAGAGGTTGTGGTGGTAATCTTTCTAAGATGGCTACTGCCTAGAAAACTTTACGAACTGGGTACTTTTAGCCATTGATATTCAAATATTGTATGGCGACTGTAAAAAAATGTGTGCCTTGTCAAATTTTCACATTCAAAAAATGCACCCACCCTGCTCTATTGCATCCAATCATAGTTGTCGATCCATTGATGAAATGGGGTATTGATTTCATGCACTATAAGCTTACCTTATCCCGATGGCATGGTTACATAATTGTAGTCATCGATTACTTTACAAAGTGGGATGAGGCCATGCCTACATATGACGAAGACAAAAAAATTGTTTCCCTATTTCTTTTCAACCACATCATCACTAGATTCATATTCCCTCAAGATATTATGAACGACCTTGGTTCACATTTATAAAATGAAATGATGTTGGAACTGTGTGCCAAAATAGGTTTCGTCACAACAATTCCACATCTTACCACCTGCAGGTCAATGGCCAGGTTGGATCTATCAATAAATTGTTGAAACCCATGCTTTAATGGATGGTAGGATGAGCCAAATCTAGTTGGAACTTACAACTATTTTCTGCATTATGGGCCTACAGGACTACCGTTAAGACATCCACCGACTTCACACCTATTTAGTTGGTCTATGGGCTAGAAGATACTCTCAAAATAGAATGTGAAAACCCTTCTCTAAAGCTTGTCATAGAATTTCTACCCAATACCACTCTAGAGGAGGAACAGTTCTTATACTTGAGCAAGGGAGAGATGGTTATGATACACATGCACTCACTTGACACATTTTTCAAAATCTTGTCTTATTGTGTAGAAATTGCACTACACGTCACTTAGCAAAACCCTAGTTTAGAAAACCATCAAAATATACAACGTTTGGTCCATGAAGCCATGAAACACGAGTTTCTCTAGTGGTAATCAGATATCACGAATCCAATAGAACTGAGGGTTTGTCCCTTGGATCCTTTTTTTTCAAGTTATGGCAAGTTTCATATTTCTTACTAATGGCATTCAGGGACACCGAAAAAATTTCAACCAAAATAATAAAAAAGAAATTGAGAAATCAAATTGACTTCTTTGTCTTATCTGTTTGGGTAAGGATGACTTGACTATGATTCCCACACACTCGTTGGGTACATTTTTAAAAATCTTATCCTATTTTATATAAATGGAAATTGACGTCACTTATTAAAACCCTATTTTAGAAAACCAACAAAATGGACAACTTCTGGTCTAGGAAGACACTGGACAGGGTGGTCCCTAGTGGTAGTCAGATGATAGTAATCTAACAGAACTGACAATTTGTCCATTGGCGATAGGATTTTTGAGTTATACTAATTTTCATCTCACTTTCCAAGACCATTATAGGACACCAAGCAAATTTCAAACGGGGGCATAAAAACCAAACTAAGAAACCAAATTCATTTTTGTTGACTCCTATAATTTTGTTTGGGAAAGGGAGAAATGAATGCAATGCATGTGCACTCTCTTGGCACATTTTGTAAAACTTTAACCTTTCATGCAGAAATTGGACTGCATGTCACTGAGAAAAACCCTATCTTAAAAAACTATCAAAATAGACAAATTTTGGTCCAAAATCTATCGATCAAGGGTGTTATGAGTGGTACTCAGATGTCACCAATCTAATGGAACTGACGATTTTTCCATCGGAACCTATACTTTCAAATTATGGTGAATTTCATCTCACTTCTCAAGGCCATTTACGGACAACATGCAAATACCAACTAGGGGCATAAAAAAAACTGAGTAATGCAACTAATTTCCATTGAATCCTACATGTGTGTTTGGGAAAGGGAGATATGACTGTGATTTCCAACCACTTGGTCGTCACATTTTTTAAAATGTTTCCATATTATGTAGAAATTGCACTGCACATCATTGGGCAAAACCCTAGCTTAAAAAACCATCAAAATAGACAAATTTCAGTCATAAATCCATAGGTTAGTGGTGTTCTAAATGGTACTTAGGTGTCATGGATATAAAGGAACTGATGGTTTTCCCATTGGAGCCTTCATTTTCAAGTTATGGTGAGTTTCATCTTCAAGGAACTGATACAAAATTGAGTTATGTTTCCTCTTGCAAGTGTGTTTGTGCAAGGGATATATTATTGTGATTCCCATGTACTAGCTCAATAATTTTTTAAAAATCTTAGCCTATGATGTAGAAAATGCACTGCACGTCGCTGAGCAAAACCTGAGTTTAAAAACCATCAACATATACAAATTTTGATCCACCAAAGCATCGAACATGGGTGTCCTTATCAGTACTCGGATGTCATGAATCTAATGGAAATGAAAATTTTTCCATCAGATTCTTGGTTTTCAAGTTTTGGAGAGTTTTGTCTTGCATCTCAAGGCCATTTAGACACACTAAGAAAATTTCAATCAGGTGCATAAAAACGAAACCGAGTAACGAAATTTATTTTGATTGCCTGCTGCAACTTTGTTTAGAAAAGTGAGAGATGATTATGATGCCCATGCACTTGCTCACCACATCATTCAAAATATTCCCCTATTGTGTATAAATTACACTGAACATCATCAAGAAAAACCCTAGTTTAGAAAACTATCAAAACAGAAAACATTTGGTTCATGAAGCCACTGAAGAAGAGTGTCCCTAGTGGTACTTAGATGTCACAAATCGAACGGAACTGACATTTTTTTCATTGGAGCCATGATTTTCAATTTATATATATTTTCATCTTACTTCCCAAGGCCATTAAGGGACACTAGGAAAATTTCATCCAGGAGCATAGAAACCAAACCAAGAAATAGAATTGAGTTTCATTACATCCTAGAGGTGTGTTTGGGAAAGTGAGAGATGATTGATATTCCCTCACAATTGTTCGGTACACTTTTCAAAATCATAGCCTATCATGTAAAAAATGCACTACAAGTCAATACACAAAACCTTATTACATAAAATTGTCAAAATAAACAATGTTCAAGCCATAAATCCATTGCACAGGGATGTCCCAAGTGGTACATGGATGCCATGAACCCAATGGAACTGATAGTTTTTCCATCAGAAATTTAGTTTTATATTTATGGTGATTTTTATCTCACATCCCAAGTCCATTCAAGGACACCAGAGAAATTTCAACTCAGGCCATAAAAAAAATGAGCAACAAAGTTGAGTTATGTTAACTCTTGCATTTCTATTTGGGAAAGTGAGATATGACTGTGATGTACATGCACTTAACACATTTTTCAACCCTATTTTATTAAACCAAAAAAATAGGCATCGTTTGGTCCATGAATCCACTGAATAAGAGTGTCCCTAGTGGTACTGGGATGTCAAGAATCTAAAGGAATGGACGGTTTGTCCATCATGCCCATGGTTTTTGAGTTGTAGTGATTTTCATCATGCTTCCCAACCCCATAAAGAGACAACCAAACAAATTACAACTGGGTTCATACAAAACAAACCAAGCAAATGAACTCATTTTAATTTACTCTTGCAAGTGTGTTTCGGAAAGGGAGAGATGACTATGATTCCCATGCACTTGCTTGGCACATTTTTAAAAATCTTAATCTATCATGCAGAAATCACACTACACGTCACTAAGAAAAACCTTAGTTTAAAAAACCATGAAAATATACAACTTTTATTCCTCAATCCATTAAGCATGGGTGTTCTTAGTGGTACTCAAATGTCACGAATCTAATGGAACTGATATTTTTTCCATTGGAGCCTCAATTTTCAAGTTATGGTGAGTTTCATCTCACTTCTAAAGGTCATTCAGTGACACCAGGGAAATATCAAGTAGGGGAATAAAAACCAAAACGAGCAATGGAATTTATTTACGTTTCCTCATGCAAGTGTGTTTAGGAAAGGGAGATATGGAGATTCCCATCCACTCATTCGACACATTTTAAAAATATTGCATGATTGTGCAGAAATCACATTGCACGTCATCAAGCAAAACCCTAATTTAGAAAACCATCAAAATAGACAACATTCGATCCATAAATCCACCAAATAGGGTGTCCCTTGCAGTTTGGGATGTCACAAATCCAATGAAACTAATAGTTTTAACATTGGACACATGATTTTTTATTTATAATCATTTTAATCTCGCTTCCCAAGGCCATTAAGGGACATGAGGAAAATTTCAAACAAGAGAATAAAAACCAAACTGAGCAACAAAATTGAGTTTGGTTTTATCCTAGAGGTGTGTTTGGGAAATGGATATATGGATGATATTCCCATGCACTTGTTGGGTACATTTTTTAAAATTGTATCCTATCATGTAGAAATTGCACTACATGTCAATGATCAAAACCCTAGTATAGAAAATTGTCAAAATAGGTAATGTTCGGTCCATAAATCCACTGGACAAGGGTGTCCCAAGCAGTACACCGATGTCACAAATCCAATGAAACTGACGGTTTTTCTATCAAATATTTAGTTTTTGAGTTATGGCGAGTTTTATCTCGCTTCTCAAGGCAATTCAAGGACACCTAACAAATTTCAACTTAGGGCATAAAAACCAAAATGAGAAACAGGATTGAGTTATGTTTCCTCTTTCATGTGTGTTTAGGAAATGGAGAGATGACTCCGATGCACATGCACTCACTTGACACATTTTTCAAAATATTGGCTTATTGTGCAGAAATTGTAGTGCACGTCACTTAACAAAACCCTAGTTTAGAAATACATCAAAATATACAAAGTTTGGCCCATCAAACAATCAAACGGGGGTTTCTATAGTGGTAATCGATGTCACTAATCCAACATAACTGACGGTTTGTCCATCAAAGCCTCTGTGTTCAATTTATGGTGAATTTCACCTTGCTTACCAATGTCATTCAGGGACACTTGGAAAATTTCAACTAGAAGCATAAAAATCACACCAAGCAATGGAATTAAGTTTTGTTTCCTACAACAAGTGTGGTTGGGTAAGGTAGAGGGGACTCACCTTGTTGAGCAATATCTTATCACGTTCATTCATAAAGGGGGATTTTTAATTGTGAAAAATAAGGTTAATATATTGTAGGTATTGGGGGATGGGAAATAGGGTATGGGGGTTCATAGGTATTGGGGGGAAATAAAAAGGGCTTTCTAGTACAATTAAGGAATATATTTTAAAAATAGGGTTTTTTAATTAGAAATATGTATTGGGAGGGGGGCTCCACGAAAGGAATTTTCTAAGTAATTATCAATATCTAATGAAATTAGGGGTGTTCTTTAATATCTCATGAACGAAGGCGCTATGACATGGTTTCACTAAGTGAAGACCTCATATGGTAAGGGTGAAATGATAGTGATTTCTACACACTTAATGGGAACATTTTTGAAAATATTATCCTATCTTCTAGAAATTGCACTTCACGTCACTTATCAAAACCCTAGTTTAGTAAACCAACAAAATAGACATTTTGGTCCATGATTGCACCAAGCAAGGGTGTACCAAGTGGTACTGGGATATTAGGAATCAAATGTAGCTGACATTTTGTTCCCCAAAGCTAGGGTTTTTTAGTTATAGTTATTTTAATCTCGCTTCCCAAGCCCATTAAGGGACAACAAAAAAATCTCAATTAGCGGCATTGAAAACCAAACTGAACAACCAAATTCCTTTTTTTTTTGTCTCCTGAAAGTGTGTTTGGGAAAGGGAGAGATGGTTTCAATGCTCATGCACTTGATTGGAAATTTTGAAAATCTTAACCCATCATGCATAAATTGCACTACACGTCACTAAGCAAAACCCTAGTTTAAAAAATCGTCAACTTAGAGAACCCTCGGTACGAAATCCATTGAGAAGAGTGTTCTTGGTGGTACTCATATGTCACAAATCTAATGGAATTGACGGTTCTTCCATCAAAGCATCGATTTTCAATATATGGTGAGTCTCATTAGCTCGCTTCTGAAGGCCATTCAAGGACACCGTGCAAATACCAATGAGGGGCATAAAAACAAAACCGAGAAATGGAATTGATTTCCATTTACTCCTGTAGGTATGTTTGGGAAAGGGATATATGGATATGATTCCAATACACACGTTCAATACATTTTTCAAAATCATTCCTTATTGTACAAAAATTGCACTGCATGCCATTGAGAAAACCCTAATTTAGAAAATTGTCAAATGTACAACATTTGGACCATGAAGCTACTAGAAAGGGGTGTCCCTAGTGGTATTTAGATGTCATGAAATTGATAGTTTGTCCATTGAAGCCTCGGTTTTTTATTTGTGGTCAGTTCATTCTCACTTAAAATATTCTTTTAGGGACAAGAGGAAAATTTTAACCATGAGCATGAAACCCAAACTGCGCAACAAAATTATATTTTGTTTCCTCCTACAAATGTGTTTGGGAAAGAGAGAGATGAATTAGATTCCCATGCAGTCGTTGGGAACATTTTTCAAAATCCTATCCTATCATGTAGAAATTGCACTACACATAAATGATCAAAAACCTAGTATAGAAAATTGTAAAAATAGAGAATGTTCGATCCATGGAGCCACCGAACATGGTTGTCCCAAGTAGTACTGAGATGTTATGAATCCAATGAAACCAATGTTTTGTCCATCGAAGATTCGGTTTTTGATTTATGACGAGATTTATCTCGCTTCTCAAGGCCATTCAAGGACACCACGAAAATTTCAACTTGGGGCATAAAAACCAAATATAGTTATGTTACCTCCTGCATATGTGATTGGTAAAGGGCAAGATGACTATGATTCCTATGCACTCGCTTGACACATTTTTCATAATCTTGGCTTATTGTGCATAAATTGTACTTCATGTCATTAAGCAAAATCCTACTTTAGAAAACCTTTAAAATTCACAATGTTTGGTCCATGAAGCCACCAAATAGTGGTGCCTCTAGTGGTAATCAGGTGTCTTGAATCCAACATAACTTATTAGTTTTCTGTTGGAGTCTCAGTTTCCAAGTTATTACAAGTTTTATATTTCTTAGCAATCCCATTTTGGGACACTTGGAAAATTTAAACCAAGAACATAAAAAACAAACCGAGCAACGGATGAGTTTCGTTTCCTCCTTCAAGTGTATTTGGGAAAGGAAAAGATGATTGTGATCCCCTCACATTTGTTGGGAACATTTTTCAAATATTAACCTATCATAGAGAAATTGCGCTAGACCTCACTTAGAAAAATCCTAGTTTAGAAAACCAACAAAATAGACAACTGTTGGTCCTTGAAGCCACCTGAAAGGGGAGTTCCTATTGGTGCTTAGATGTCATGAATCCAACAAAACTAAAATTTTTTCCATCAAAGCCATGGTATTTTATTTATAGTGAGTTTCTTCTCTCTTAAAAAGGCCATTAAGGAACACAAAACAAATTTCAATCGGGCTATAAAATCCAAACCAAGCAACAGAATTTAGTTTCATTTCCTCTTGCAAATATCTTTGGGAAAGGGATATATGACTATGAATCCCATACACTCACTCACAAAATTTCCAAAATCATATCCTATCAAGCAGAAATTACACTGCACATCACTAAGAAAAACCCTTGTTTAAAAAAACGTCAAAATAGACAAATTTTGGTCCATGAAACCACTAAGAAAGGATGTCCCTAGCAGTACTTGGATGTCATAAATCCAAATTAGCTAACATTTTGTGCATTCAATCCTTCTTTTATTTATGGTTATTTTCAACTTACTGTGATGGTCATTCATGGATACCAACCGAATTCCAAGCAACGGAATCGAGTTTTTTTACTTCGTGCACACAGTTGGATAACATGACTCCAACAAAGCTTTGTGATTGTTATACCAATGATATGATTATTATGTCAAAAACTATATCTATGATAATTTTGTTTTAGTCATGGTTATGAGGGGATATTATCAAGCATGTTATATTAACTTTACTCTTAGATTACAATGCAAACAATTCATGAACTTGATTGAGAGATGAAAACTATGGTTAATATACTATCGAAGATATAGATTGAATAACATGTTACATACATACATACATACATACATACATACATACATACATATACATACATACATATATATATATATATATATATATATA